>VXBT01000669.1:1053807-1071617 GCA_013400235.1 Oriolus oriolus
CCCCTGTCCACGAGCCCCCAGCCCCGTTTGGGATGAGCTGGCCAGGCACAGGCCGCCCTCCCGGTGGCACAAGATGCGGTGACTTCAGCTCCGCTGCAGCTCCTCTCCCTCGCAGCCCGGCGCAGCCCCAGGGGCAGGTGGCTCAGGCTCACGCAAACATGTGGCTTGGGAAGAGGTTTGACCTGCACAGCTCTCACATCACTGGGCTTTGCTGTAGCAATTACTGCCCGGGCAGGCTCCGCTCCCGAGGGAGACCCGGGGCTCAGGACAGGAGCCAGCAGTGGCTTCTCTCCGCTAGGTGACATTTAAATAGAGGTATAAAAGGACAAAGATTGGGGCTGCGGGGAGAACCTGAACGTGCCAGCAAACCCATTTCTTAGAGCTGGCTCTGGCATTTTATTGGGATGATTCTCAGAGCTGTCCACGAGCTGGACTTTGGTGGGTCCCTTCCGATTCCGGATATTCTGTGTTTCTATTCTGCTCTAGGATTTTCAAGTGGATTTTGGAGCATTCCAAACCCATCAGGCTGGGAGCAGCTTGCAGAGCACTCCAGGCAGAGGGGTCACTCCCAAGAACCCCTCAGGCAAGATGGGCCATGGCTGATCATGGGCTACACCCCCATACAGAGCCCCCCAGCCCCTGTGCCCAGCACCCACCCTGTCCTGCCCATGCATGGAATGCCGATCACAGCCTCAGCCTGAGCTGCTCCAGTGCCTTACAGAAACTCCCATCCCAGAGGATTTCAGCTCTCTGCCAGCAGGAAGGTTTTTAAAATGCACAAAAGCATTAGAATTTAGCAAGTGCCCCGTGAACAGGGAGACAAGACCACAGCCCTTGTGATTCAGCAAGGACCCGGCTGCTCCAGGCTGGGTTCCGCGGGCAGGCAGGAGGGTGCTGGGTTCGGCAAGGTGCACGAGGCACGTGTAGCACCAGGTTTCAGTACAGGGCTCAGCTCCACTGCAAGCTGTGCCCCTCGACCCTCCCTGGGGGCTGGTGCTCAGCACAGAATCCTCTCGCAGGGATGTGCGGTGCACGCTCCAAGAGCCTCCGAGCGACTCCAGGGAAGCCCAGACACCTCTAAAGTTCATCAGCCCCAAACCCCTCCTGCCCAGGTCACTCCCATTCTCCCCATGTCACCAGTGGGGTGCTCCAGGGGACTTCCCTCTTGTCCCCAGTTTCATGGCCACTGCCCGAAAAACCTCAACGTGCCATTCAGAGTGACTGGAACGACGCATCCCGGCACACAGAGCCACCCTGGGGCTCGGGAGAGCCAGCACACCCTTCTTCCATGCATCCCCTCCAGCTGATCTCTTCCTCCTCCTGCTCTCTGCCCTCCAGGAAGAGATTTACAGCCCACCTGCCTCCCATGGGATCTCCAGACCCTCAGGCATCCATCCCACCCTCTACTCACCGTTCATCCCTTCCCCACGGCACAGCTGCTCCTCAGGGTGGCCCGAGAGTCACAGGGGCACTGAGGGATGGCCCTGGCACAGGGTGCCCAGAGCAGCTGGGGCTGCCCCAGCCCTGGCAGTGTCCAAGGCCAGCTTGGACAGGGCTTGGAGCACCCTGGGATAGTGGAAGGTGTCCTGCCCATGGCAGGGGTGGGATGGGATGGTCTGGGGTCACTTCTAGCCCAAACCATCCCACGTTTCTGTGATCCCTTTCTCTGCCCTCAGCCAAAGCTTCCCTCTCCTGCAGACGCTGCTCCGGCGCAGCGAAAGCCGCCAGCAGCTTTGGTTTGGGACGGCCCAAGCTCGGTGCCACCAACTCCCCCTCTGGGTCCTGCCACCTTTCCAGGGAGGCTGGGAGCCTGCGGAATCGGGGCACCAGGGCGTGACACGGGGACCGGGGCGGCCACCTCGGCTCTGGCAGCGCCCGGGCTGCTCCCAGGCTGCTGTTTACTTGTTGTGGTCCCTGCGTGTGCCGTGTGTGCATGCGTGTGGAGATTGTCTCCAACGTGACTCTGCATTATCAGGGCTATAATGAGTCCTTGTTAAAGTGGATTTGATGGAATAATTATATTCCAAAAAAACCTGCGGGAAAGCGCTCTCCCCTCTTAAAGGGCAGGATCATCAAACGTTCTCGCCACATTATTTGCAGTCACACCTTCTGCTGCATCTGCTCCTTTTAAAATCTCTAACTCCAATCTGATCTGAATATATAAATCTGAATTATCACAGCAAAAGGAGATGTGCTCACACCTTTTTTTATCTGTTGCCATGGCGATTAGATAAAATTCACGCCAAGTCTCTGGGGAAGGATGAAATGATTTCAGACAGAATCTCACCCCACTTGGTGAGAATAACGCCTGGAGCTACTTCCCTCTGTAACAGGTCTGGGCACATGTCGCAGCCAGAGAGGGTGGCAAGGGGTGGGGGAGAAGCCAGGACACCTTTGGAGATCTTGAGGTCGACAGGGGAAAAGGTTCTGCAGCACCCCCAGACAGGGAAGGACAGGACGACGCTCGCTCCGATCACATCAGGCGGCTCCGCGCCGCGGCTCTGCCCGTCCCGGGCACGGGTGACAAAATCCACCTGAAAAGGCTGAGCCTTGGCCAGCCTTGTGCCCAGCGCTCCCTCTCGGAGCCGCCTGCGTGCGTTGGGATCGCTCCCTGCACGCGCCGGGCAGGCGGGGCAGCCTGGGGAGCGCCAGGTCACAGCCACCAGCTCCGTGCTCGGCCGCAGGGACAGCGGGGACGCGGCAGCAGGGTGGCCTCGTGCCCGGCACGCTCCAACTCACAGCCTCCTGCTTCAAACCAGCGGGGTTATCCTGCACTGAGGCCAAACCAACCCAAAACACCAACCCTCAGCAACTCCTCTCTGCCCCAAACCCAGCGTACCTGCCAAGCACACAAACAAGGGCAGCCTTTGGCCTCGCCGTGTTTATTCTGCCCCAGCTTTTCCCCAGTAACAGGAGCTTGATATGCCCCAGAATGAGCCCATTGACACAAGGACAATGCTGAATTATCCAGGTCCTGGCTCTTCTGCCCCCTGGATCATCCCCCCGTGCCCCTCGGCACGCAGCACCCACCCAGGGGGGAATGCTGTGCCCAGAAATCCCAGAAATCCCAGAAATCCCAGAAATCCCAGAAATCCCAGAAATCCAGCCTCCTGCCTGGACTCATCGTGTCCTGGGATGCATTACAGTGGGATTTGTGTGCAGTTCCACTTCTGCTGTCTCAGAGAAAAGACAGCGTACCAGTGGCGAGGCGCAGCAGAGGAGAGTGAACATTTGGGGGGGATTGACCACACGGAACCAAGAGGAAGCTGCTGCCCCTTCACTGCTCACACCACTCAACAGCTGCCGAGAGGAGTTCAAGGACCCCAGCACCAGCCCTGGGGACATCTGAGGATGGGACAGGAAGGGCCACGCAGGTCAAAGGAAGCTCACAGCTGCAGCACCACGAACAGATTCACTCAGACAGAGATATTTTGGAAACTCCTAAAAGGCTCAGCCCACAACGCACACAAAAACACCTCTAAAACTTCACAGAACTCAATTTTTTTTTTTTTTTTCAGCTCCTTCCTTCTGGCAAGCTTTACGTTTTGCTTTCCAGAGAAAAGGCTTTGTGGATAACCAGTGACTAAGTACATCCTCATCTGCGCAGCCCTCAGAGGATTTGTATCAGGCTGGTGACAAAGGTAGCACCCTTAGAAACGCTGGTACCTTGACAAGTGCTCTATTTAGATTTTTTCCAACACAACCTATCAAGTACAGAACACTGAAGCAGCAAATAACAGCTCAGCCCTGGGTTTGCCAGGCTGGTAATGCTCACTGCCTCCAAACCCTGCTGCCCTCGCCAGCCCCAGCGCTGTCCTTCCCACTGGACAGGTGACATTTGTGCCCAGCAAGGCAAAGCTGGACACAGTGACATCCCTGAGCCAGCTGGGGAATGGGCTGGGTGCGAGTGCACGGGCACGTGTGTGCTCAGAGGGCTGCAAAAGCCAAGCAGAGCCCAAATGAACACCTTGCAGCTGCTGAGGAGGGGCTGAAATTGCTCAGCCCCCACTTCGTGGTGTCACAAGCAGCTCCCCGTGTTGTTTTCGCAAGCTGCAGCTGGACAGGCACCCCGGGAGTGCCCACGCACCTGGGCTCCACACTGCCACCACTGCCACACGCAATAATGAAAAAAACAATCAAAGAAAAGCTGTTTACAACGTTGAGTCCTTAAAGCAGCTTGCAGCAGGATTTTCTCACTCTCGCTCCGTGGAAAAGGGGCGAAGGGGGTGTAAACTCTGCTCAGCTGCTGCGCTCCCATCCAGCACCTCAAATGCACACCAAGATGCAGCAGGAGCAGCTGAGCTTGAGGTGTGACTGTCCCCCCAGGCCCTGTCCTGTCACAGCTGCTGCCCTCCCAGACAGAGCAGCAGAACCCTGCGAGCAGGGCTGTGTCTGTGGCAAGGCTGGGAACACGAGGCAAGATTGATTCTGATGCGAGCACCAGCAAGGCAAATGGGTTTTTGAAAACCCTGTAATTTCTCTGCAACCCCTGACTTCTCTAAACACACAGCAGCACAGTCAGGTGGGCACTAAACAAAAATGAGCTGCACTAATGATGATTTATGTGCGGGATAACCTGCCATAAAGAGTTTATCTTTGATTTCGGGGTATGTTACGCTGTTGCCAAGTTAACCAAACAGCACAGCTCATCACCCAAACCTCGGTGAGGGAGGCAGCAGCTCTGCAGCTGGGCTCTCGCCAGCAAGGCACCACCGAGGTTCTGCACCCACCAAAAGAGCAACAAGGCTTGGCTGAAAAAATGTGAGAGGTTGGGAGCTCTGTAATCCCAATTAATAAAGAAAAGATGAATCAATCACAGAATTATAGAACAATTTGTCTTGGAAGAGACCTGAAAGCCCACCTTGTTCCACCCCCTGCCATGGGCAGGGACACCTTCCCACTGTCCCAGGCTGCTCCGAGCCCTGTCCAAGCTGCCCTTGGACACTTCCAGGGATGGGGCAGCCACAGCTTCTCTGGACACCCTGTGCCAGGGAATAATTTCTTCCTAGAACCCAAGGAAGCTCACAGAAGGTTCCCCTCAGCCACATATGGGGGCAGAGGTTGAGTTCACAAGAGCAGCTCTGGGGGAAACACTCGCTGCCCCTATTTCTGAGCTGCAGGTATTCTGGTTTGGTTGGGGAAAAGACATTCACTATGAAAACAGTCACTTAAAAAGAGCCACAAAGAAACCTGGATGGAGATTTTCCCCCCTCTGCACATCAGGACCGTTCCTCCCCTGCTGCACCTCGAGCTGCTGGGAAGATGCCCAGCCTTCCACAGGGAGCACTAGAGCAAAGTTTTGGGGAAAGCAGCGGGTTTGGCACGCAGCAGTCAGGAGAGAACTCCACGTTACTCAGCTCAGGTGCGGCGCTGCAGCCCTGGCACTGCCCCGCACAGCCGCGTCTCCCCGGGCAGAACCCAGCGCTGCGACCAGCGGGGCCTCAGCGCCACATCCCAGCCCTCCTCACCTCCACCCCACTCCCTCCCCTCATCCTCCTCACTCAGAATCAGGGCAGATGCAGAGGTTCAGCAGAGGTCATGAAAAAACATATTTTTGGTAACAGCAAAGCCAGTTTTAGCTCTAACACACCAGCAACAAAAAAAATAAGCTTCAGGCAGATACTATATTTGTAATCCAACGGCAAAACATGTTTGCTTGTGTTGACTCTGCACTGTAACACAATTTATATGTTCTGTCTTTAGGGTAATTATTGCTTTAGAATGTTAAAATCGTTCCACCCTAATTAAATCATCATATTAAAAAATCCACTGCCACAGCAAACTTGGGAACAAGTCTGGTGAGGATCACGCGAGTGCACGGATGCTCAGTTGGCAAACCCGCTGCCGAGCCCGCCGGCCACGCGGGCTCCGTCCTCCAGAATCCCAGACCAAAGGATGCCAAAGCCACAGAGGAAACACCACCCCAGGCTGTCCTGCTGATGGACCTCGTGTCCCACTCAGCAAAGGCACAGCGGGCAGAGCATCACCTGCATTGCCCAAAATGCATCAAGAGCACCACTGAGCACCTCAGTGCCCCAGGGCATGGACACCACAAACTCCTCACTCCCACCCACCACGCGGAAATCCACCTCGTGTCCCCACATCCACGCAGAAAGGCTGGCCAGGCCATGGTGCCGGTCTGTCCCCTGCCAAAGAGCGCCTGCCCGGGTACCACCAGCCCAGGTACCTCCAGGCACGCGGGCTGTGCTGGGTCAGCACCTTGGCTGCACTCAGGGGGCACAGCCCACCAGCAAGAGCCACCACAGCCCCCAGGAGAACAGGTCACCCCCCTCCAGGTGAAGCACTCTGCTCCTCAAACTCCTCCTGCCAGTCCCAGCCCCGCTCCCGGTGGCCTCTGCTCGCCACGGCAGCACCGAGATGCGGAGGAGCACCGGGACTTGCTGACCTGTGAGCAAATATCAAGCGCAGAGCACTCACTTCGGGCAAAATCCTTTAATTCCCTCTGGATCCCCTGGGGGAAGCAGTTATTGATTGCTTTACTACCAGCTCACACACGCTGTGCCGGGCAGCCAGCGCTGCCATCAATAGCGGCTCCGCGGAGGAGCCAGGAGGTCACCCCGGAACGCGGGGACACGGAGCTGGCTCCACGCTGTGCCCAGAACCTGCCACAGCCAGGCAGGAACACCGGCCAAAAATCACAGGGAAATACCTGGGGAGAAACATCTGCACCTGCAGAGCACCTGAGCAGAGGTGAGCGATGCTGTCCCTCCCACAGCCCCCTCCCCGCGGGTGGAATTCAGCTCAGAGTGGGACACGGCCCAGGCTACGAGGCAGGGACACGGCACAGGGAGGCCAAGCAGGTTCCATCACAGGGAAAAGGGAGATGACGGCCTTTCCACCAAGTTCCTTTCCCTGTGGCTGAATCAGAGTGAAAACTCACAAGAGAAGGTGGAATTCGGACTGGAGCATCATCCTGACAAAACAAACACCAGCCCTGACTGCAGGGCTCGGACACGGACAGCACGGGCAGGTGCTGTCCCTGTTGTCCAAGCGCCAGTGCCAGGAACCCAAAGCATCCTGCGGAAACCAGGACAGGGCATGTGTGCTGCCAAAATTACACTGGGCATCCCTCACCCTAGGGACACCCGGCCAGAGCACCCAGGAAAGCCTGGCCACAACACCTCTGCTCACACCAGCAGCGCTTTCCAGTCTGGAGCTGCAAAATCACCAGGAAAAGCCTTTGCTGGGCAGCACAGGCACAGACAACAAGCCAAAACCAGACCCTCCACGACAGCAAATGCACACATGGCAAAGCAGGTCAGATTTCCAAGAGAACAGGTGCTCCTCTCTTACCTGGGATGATAGAAACGGTGTCTTTCTCCCAGGATACAACGCTAACGTATTCCTGCACTGAAGAGGGGATGAGGCACTTGAAAACAGCCACGTTTCCACGCATCGACCTTTGGTCCTCCACCCGAACGGTGTACGGTTCCCTGAAAACTGTGGAGGAAAGCAGATGGTTGGTAGCATGACAGTGCTGGAGGAAAACACACTTCCTTTTGCTAGAATCCCACGTTTCCCAAACAAACCAACCCACCCAGCCACACGCTGCTTCCATCCCAAACACCTTCCCGGGGAAGGAAGGGATTCTCTGCTGGGGAACGCGGCACTGGGCTTGGGACAGAGGGACAGCTGGCCCAGGTCCTGCTGCTGGCACCTGCCACGGTCCCCAGCGTCACCTGGGCTTGCCAGACTCAGCATGGGGACCAAGGACATTTCATAGTTGTAATGTGCATTTCGCCTCTGGATGCTGAAAATGCATCCTGGGAGAGACAGCCCGTGACACAGAGCCTGGGACCCTCCAGAACCCACCGCAGGAGTACGCAAGGCAAGCAGATGACAATTTTCCGAGCCATGCCACGTGTTCCCAGCACGCGCCCTGTTTCTCAGGGAGATGCACATCCCTTTGACAGCTCCGTGCTGCTCCCTGGACCAGCAGCAACGCTCCAGAAGCACCCGCTGGGTGAGGTGGGCCCACCTCAGCCTCTCCAGCAAGACAAAGAGATGGCACCAGCCCCAGCCACCACAAACTCCTGGAATTTAAGCACAAAATGCAGCTGAGGGCAGCTCCCACCTTACTGTGACAATAATTGTGCCCTGTAGGACACGGACACGATTGCCATCATGACAAATACAAGTTCACTTTGTCACCCAACAGCTGGCCAGAGCGGGAGCAGCTCAGCAAAGCCCTCAGCAGCCCCACAAGGAAGGTGTTTTCCCTGAGTGGGAAGTCCCTGTGGGCAATGCATCCCACACCTCGCGCAGCCAAGCCAGCAGCGACAGTGACAGCATTTCCACCCCGATTTCCTGGGCTTTCAGGGCTCCCTGCTCAGAGATGTGCCACGAGGCCACAGGGAGAAGCCGCCACGGAATGGGGCTGCAGAGCCAAAGCAGATTAACCAGCAAAAGCTTCCTTAATCACCTGGAGCTGAGGTTTATTCACAGGCTTTAAAGGCCAGTGGGGAGCACGAGGAGCATCCTGAATGCTCCCTGCCACCACGACAGCCCCAGCTGGGAGTAGACCCTGGGCACAGCCCCACTGCATCCCTGACCTGTGCCAGCCCCACAGCCAGGGCTCCAGGCTTTTCCTGCCACCAGGAATAACCCCAGGAGGGCAACACACAGCCACAACCAGTGCACTTAAACCTCTCCACTGGCTGGAGAAATTTGCTCCATGGGCTCGCCAACAGCTTTCCCAAGACTTCCAGACATTTCTTCCCTCACATTTTCAGTTTCCACTGCATTTTATTTAATTGCTTGTTTTCTGCAGCTGTGATTGGCTCTCCGTGCTGCACTGGCATTGGAAAGCACTGGAGAGTGACTGGGATGTGGGATGGCCAGGAGGGAGCAGGGGCTGGGGAACGCTCCACAACCATTTCCACTGCCATAAAGCCAGAGCAGCTCCAGGAGCTGGAGGCATCCTGGTGGCCCCACGGGACATCCACATCTCCTGCTAAGAGAGAGGGCGGCTGAGCTCCCAGCCCAACAGCAGGGTGCATTCAGTCCTGGATGGAGAGGGGGATGAGAGCCAGGATTCCCTCTCTGCGATCCCAGGGCAGCTCTGGGCACGTGGGATCCCAGCAGAGCCAACCCCGCCGTGCCCGGCACGAGGAGAGCACAGCTCCACATTTACAACTCCCCATCTGCTCCTCCAGCACGCTGTGGTTTATAGGTAACCTGAGAGTGCTGGTAAATAATTCACTCTGCAGAAGGGGGTTAATGCCAATTTACTCGGCGGTACAAGGTATTAAAATAAAAAACCCTGTAGTCACTTCTGTCACGTTCCCTCTGCTAGCCCCACTTTTAATAGGTTACATAATGAAGCCATTCCTGGGCTATTAGCCCTCCTCAGCCTGGTCAATAATTTACCATAATGGCTTTTGGAATCAGCTCTTTGCCATATTCCTCCTTTTTATTTATTTATTTATTTATTTATTATTTTTGTTCTTAATAAGCCTTGGCAAGCTGGGGCTGGGTGCTGCAGTGGGAGCAGGGCTGTGGGATGCTGCGGGGTCCCCCAGCACGGACAGATGTGGCCCAGCTCCTCCCACAGCTGGGAAAAGCCTCTGTACGTGGTTGGGTGAGACAATCCCAGTCCAAAGGGAGAGGAACTCTCCTGCCACCAGGCTGCAGCCACACCACGTTCTCCAGACACTCGCTGGAGACCTCCAGGCTGCACCTCCCACCCAGCACCTTGCCCTTCTCCCCGCTCCATCCTGCCGCAAGAACCCAATGCAGCAGCCCTGCTTCTGCCCTTGATGGGCCAACCGGCCACGGACAAGAGCAGAGAGAAACCAGTCCCTCGTGCAAAGCCCAGCGCCCCCAGGCAGCTCCTACCTGCTTTAACCCGGATGTTTGGGCTCCTGATTTTGCCAGCCGAGTTCTCCGCGGTGCAGAAGTAGTCGTTGTCGTGGATAAAGCTATTGAAGGCTGATGGCGAGAAGGGGTAGAGCTGCAAAGTCCCATTGGCATGGACATGCCGGATGTGGGGCACATCGTAGATGTCGTCACCTGTGGCCAGGTACCACCGAAGGACGGCGCTGGGTGACCCTGCTGCCGGGCAGGGGATCACCACCCCCACTGTGCTGGAGAAGGTGACCTGCTGCAGGGAGTCGTTCACAAAGTAGAGGCTGGTTCCAACATCTTCAGCGTGTGCTGCGGACAAAGCAGAGGCCACAACGGCGGGGGGTCACTGCAGGGATCGCCATCCCGGTGGCACAGAGATCCCCTGGCACAGAGACCCCCCCTGGCACCGAGACCCCCCTGGCACAGCCCCCTGCGTGCAGCGGAGCAGGGGAGCGCAGGAGCATCCGTGCACGGCTGGGAGCACACAGGCCACCTTCACAGGCCAGCGCTTACAGACCAAGCACGGATCAGGGATCACAGGCACCTCGGCAGGACAGCCAGGGGCTGTGCAGGCGAGGATGAACACCCTGGGCAGCCCCCGAAGCTTCCCCCGGGGCACCCGGCTGGCTCTGAGCACCCACAGCCCCGAGGACACCTCGCCAAGCACAACCACCAACGCTGTTCCTCCTGCAAACCCCGACATTCCTGCAATCCCCCAGCCCAGAGCAGCCCCATCCAGCATCCCTGATCCCCCACAGCCCCCTGGCACAGCCCAGTTGGCAATGCCAACACACCCAGTGCACATCACTGCCAGGCAGGGCAGAGGTCTCCCTGCTACCCTACCACTGTCTCCAAGCCAGGAGAGGGGCAGGAAAACTGGGATCAGAGGTGCTCCCCTCTCCCAGAGCCACAGGGAGGGAAGCCTGGACCCACCCTGCCTGAGCCTCAGCTTCTCCTGGGCATCCCTGCACCATCCAAACGAGGACTGAGGTGGGTTCAGGGGCACAGTCCAGGCAGAGCTTGTGACCACCTGCATGCCCAGGAGCAGCTCTCACCGCTGGAGAACAGCGCTTCCCTCCTTGGGAAGTAGGGAATGGACCTCTGCACCCAACTCCTCCGGCCCCTCCTTCCCACTCTCCAGGACCACGAGCTCCCCCTTCCCAAGCCAAGTTGGCTATAAATAAGGATGAGGAGGCCCCCAGTCACTCAGATCCGCTTTCTTTTTTTAGCCGCACTCTTTCCAAGTGGGCGGAAGGACAGGGATCTGGGAAGGGCCCTCGGCGGGTGTATTAATAGCTGCGGCTGAGCGCACGCCCGTGGTGCTGCAGAGCCAATAAGCAGATCAGCACCGCGCCGCCGGTTCAGAACGAGTCACGGGGGACCCTCCCTGACCTCGATTCCTTAACTTGGGGAGGAGGGGGCGGCAGCAGGGGGGAGAAGGGAAGCCTCATCCGCACGCCTCGGCTCCGGAGGCGGCCACTCGCCCGTGGACGGGCCGGTTGAGTGGCCGCGGTCGCTCCATCTCCACGCCAAGCTTCTCCAGCCAGGTGCCCGTCCTGCCTCGGAGCTGTGCCACCAGCCCAGTCCACACCGTCCTCGGCCGAGACACCTCAGCCCTTCTCGGAGCAGAGTCCTCTCCATCCTTCTCCCAGCTGAATGCACAACCTCGTGCCTCTTCCAGGATCCTACTCTTGCTCTCTGTGTGCACTGCGCAGAATCATCCCCAAAAACGACCGGGTTTCCTCCTGTGCCCACTCGGAGCCCTCAGTCCCACAGAAGGGATGAGCTGACAGCGAGGTCCAGCTCTGCCACCACACGAGACAACCAATTCACAGGTCACGAAATCATCTCCATGTCTCCCCACGCACCAATTCCCTGCGTCCACGCACAGGTGGAAGGAGACAAAGCCATTTATTCTTCCCTCCCTGGTGGACAAGCACCGAAGAGCGACGGACAGAGGAGCAAAGCCCCAGCCGAGCCTTTGCAGAGCCACGGGGCCACCGCTCGGCCCGGCAGATGTCATTTTGTGACATCTCCAGGCTGCTTTGTCGTCATGAATCAGCATTTCCCTTCATCCGAGCAGCGCGGTGCTTCTCCCAAATACATGAAAGGGGAAGAAAAGGCACATTTGCAGGCAGAGGAAGGGAAACAAAGCCCGCACAAGCAGCACAGAGCTATTTGTGGCTGAGCCTGAGCTGAGCAGATGATGGCTGGAGCCAGGGCACAGCAAAAGCCACCTTCAGCCTGGCTTTGGACCAAGGACATCCGGCTGTGCCCCGTGCTCCATCCAGAATCTCTCCCCAGCTCCCACAGTACAGCTTGAGAAGGCTCCTCCAGCACCCCGAGCCTGCCAGGGAAACATCTTCATCCTCGGCAGCACCAGGAGGGCTCAGAGCTGGATGGGTGAGGGGCTGGGGCGAGGACTGGAAAAATACCTCATAAACAGAGAAATTCAGATTACCCATAAAGCTTTTTCAGGTCAAAGGGGGAAAGGGATTTTTAATAGAAAATGGAGGTTATGGGATTGGCAATAGTTATGTGACAGACGCATAGAGTTAAATCCTCATAATCTCCTTTACCATTTAGCATTGAGCACCATCCTAATTCCATGTTTCATAAAACTGTCTCCAAATCACTGGGAGAGATTAAAAATTTAGAAATAGCACAGCAATATTTTTAAACCAGAAATCACTGCTCACATCTGGTCAGATGTGCTGACCCTAACCTACATATCGAGGGCATTAATTCACATGAACCTGAACAGAGGAGGCTGGGGGAGCTGAGATGGAACAGTTTCTGCTGGGAATGCAGCCCGGAGCCCAGCCTGGCTCCAGCTGGGAGCCCCACCGAGCCCAGCACAGGGCTGGACACTCGAGCTGGCTCTGAAAGGCAGGTGTTTCAAGTTATCAGAGCTCAATCTTCTTAAATTGTGGTAAATTACAACCTAGAGGTATTGAAATATTAATATCTCTATTCGAGCTGGCAGAAGCAAGTCATTTTGCTATCATCCCTTCAGAATATTTACTAGTCTTGATGGCTGGGCTTCCCAAACTCCAGCGCCTTCAGTGACACAGCAAAGCACTGGGCTGTTCTGTTGCTCCAGAGAGGGGCCACAAACTGTCTGCAGGATCTGTCACCATGCCACCCATCTCTGGGACAGCTGCAGGAGCGAGTCCTGCCCGAGCAGCACAGCAATGCCATCACCTCCCCAGCAGCACAAAACCTCTCAGGGAAGAACTCGTCCTTTTCTAAGAAGCGGATTTAGGAGCAGTCTCAGACAAGGACCGGCTTCGTGCCAGCCAGGGCCCTTCCTCCGGAGATAAGAGGCTTTTCCTGCTCTCCACGCACGCCCATCACCTGTGCTGGCAGGCTGCTGCTCGGACCACGCAGCCAGCCCCGAGCCCACCCAAACCCAGCAAGTCTCTTAGAGCTGAGCACAGTCCTTTAGCTGGGTGGAAACCTGCCAGAGCCGGGAAAAGGCTGAAGAATTTGTGTTTCAAGGGGGTTCATGCCATCCCCCGGGGGCACGCACCAGACTGGAGTACACATAACCCCACTGGGTTTCCCGACACCCCCTTCCCGATCCCGGCCGCCCAGCCCTCCTCCAAGGCTGCTGAGAAGCCGCCCCAGGAAAAACCCCACCCGCGGGGCTCCAAGGGGGCTGCGGGGGCCAGCAGGGCTCCCCCGCCCCCGGCTGAGCCGGGCTGCAGGGATGCCGTGCAGAGCAGCAGGCTAATGGCCACCTCGCAGCTCATTTATTATCCTCATTAAGGGTGCTTGACACCCGCCCTGCTCAAGGAGAAAGCGAACCAAAGCTTGGCACGCACGGGGCCCGGAATTCCAGGTAGGTGGCAAGTCCTAATCGCTCCTCCGTGCTGGAGAGAGGACGGCAGCTCCATCGCACACTGCCTGCGCGCTCGGAACGCCGGAGCAGCCTCCGGCCTTGCCCGGAACGAGCTCCCTCCAAGCCCTCATCTCCAGGACAGCTTTAACAGCCTTTGTGCTAACGAAGGGAGTGACCTTGGAGCTGATGGAGCGAGAAGTGGCACTTCCAAGCACCATGGGAGGGACGAGGAGGGAAGCGGCCGAGGCCGGTCCGTTCCAAGGGGAGGTCAGGGGTGCCCGGCAGAGCAGCGCATCCTCCGGGGATGTCACCTCCCCACCGTGGCCGCCCAGCCCCAAGGGTTAAAGCCGTGACTCCCGCACGCTGTGCCCCTCAGGGACCGGTCTCTGGGGGGTGGAAATGGTGTCAGGAAATGCCAGGCAGGGCCTGGGGCGTTCAGCTGGTGCCCAGCACAGCAGCAGCGATGGCAGGTACCTGCCACAGCATCTTCCCTGCCTGGCACTGCAATTTGGCTGCCACACGAGTCCCACTCTGGTGGCACAGCTCCTCTGGCTCGAGCACCACGGTTCTTCCTGACTTAACAAAGCAAAGAGGGAGCAAAGGAGAACCTGCCTCCGGTCCTCTGTGGGTAAGGGCACGGCTCAAACACGCTCCAAGCGCCTGCTCCTTAATGCATCTGCATGGAAATTAAGGCCTGAACCACCTCCAGCAATTACTACAGCACCCAGGCTGACGCTGTAACCCTTGCCTGGGAAAAAAATCTCTCCTGGCTGGATTCCTGCTTCCTGAACCTCCTATGGCACCCTTCCCTCACCACACCATCCACCCAGAGCTGGACATCCCCCAGCCCTGCTCCACCTCCCCAGCCTGGGGACCCTCAGCTCTGGGGGTGAGGAACGAGCCCGGGGACCACAGGCCAGGGCCTCTCCCCTCCTTCCAGAGCCACCTCCATGCCTTGGCCATGCTGAACACAACGCCGGAGGAGCTGCAGCTGAGTCCCAAGGGGACATCTGGTGACATTACCCAGCCAGAGTGACAGCCCCATGTCCCCAGGGAGGCCAAACGAGTGGGGATGAGGGGTGGGCAAGGGGACACACCAGAGGCCATGCACGCCTGGCCTTGGGCTCCCCCCACAACTGCCAGGCCACTCTCCCAGTGCATCACAACCCACTCGGTGGCTGTGCAAGGTGGAGACCAGGATTTCCCCCATGCAGCCGACAGGAGAACACATCAGGGCGAGCTCTGCCAGCTCCTCACCTCCTCCCCATCCCCTCCAAGCCGTGCTCGCTCCCCTCTCAGGACCAGGAGCCGCCGCAGCCCTTCCCGGGCACAGCTGGGAGCAGGCAGGAACACGAGCCTGGAAATGGAATTCCTAAATGCTTGGTACAGCTCCGCCGGCGGATGATGGCGGCAGCACGCAGCCCGCGTGCGGCGGGGGGATATTTCTGCGGGATCCACGAGCAGGGAAAGGGTAACTCCCCAGCCCATGGTTATGTAAAGACCGAGAGCTGGCTATAACCAAGATTTCAAAGGCAAGGAACGCTCTGCACCCAGAGCTGCCACTGCACATCCTCCCCGAACAGCAGCACCACAACGACTGCAACGACCGAGCGCCTTCCTGCTTCGTGCCCACCATGGAAGTCGCACCTATTACCGCGCTGCCTGCGTGGCTGCGAGATGCCTCCATGTCATCGGAGGCGCGGCTCAGCCTCGCGTGCTGCCATGTCAGAATTCCTGCCACAAAGACTTCCAGCTTTATCTTGCCCTCGGCTCGCCAGCTGCTCTGGAGAAGGACGGAGCGCTGCCCATCCATCCCCCCAGCACGGGGCCACGCGGGCAGGGATCCCGGCCCCCCAACACCGAGGTGCTGGAGCCACGGCTGCCCCAAGCCATGCCCCAAGCTCCCAGGCAGCCCCCAGCTCCAGAAAGGGCTGTTCCACAGCACATCCCTGGCACTCGCCCCTCGCACAAGGCACAGCCTCTTCCTCCAGAGGACAAACACCCAGGAACATCAGGGTCGCCTTTATCCGTTCCCCGTCCAAAGGCAGGAGCAGCCCCAAGCCCGTGCCAGGCACAGGTAAAGGCTCCGGGCGAGCCGCCATGGTGGCTCCTGGTGCTGGGAAATTTTGGCAGGATAAACAAGCGCCGGGCACGACGAGGAGCTGAGCACTGCAGGCTTCTCCTCCGTGCATTTAATGAGGTTTCCATGTTTCATTTCAGAGACAAACGAGCGCTGTGCCACACTGGGGGGCCGAGATGGGAGAGATTAGAAACCGCGAGCTGCACCGTTCGCTGCGCCCAGCGCGGGAACATCATGTAAATATAATGCCAATATAAATCAGGCGGCAGAGCCATCCAGCAGCATCACGCAGGGAGACGCTTCCCTGGCTCCCAGCCTCTCAGTTGTGACCAGTCCGTTCCTCATCACACCGTTCGCCTCCCCTCTGCCTGGCTGCTCTCCCTCACACTGCCAGACCATCTTGCTGCTCAACTCTCCGCTTGCCAGCCTCCTATTTCTGTTTATTTCATAAACAGGGGCAGAAATAAGCAGCTACAGCCCATCAAGGGATTTCTAAACTTCAGGGGTCCCTCAGATCAAATGTTTATCTGCTTTCGGTTTCTACTTGAGCTCTTGTTCTACAGCAGGAGCACGTTAAAAGGATGTGCTTCGATGCCCAGAAATATTAAGTATCTGAAAGGTTTATCATGCATTAAGCAATTCATTTTTTTTATCCTATTATTCTAATGAAACTTCCATTGTATTGCTGTCCTCTCTCTGGAACCGCTTCACGTTAACACTTTGCATCACCAGGACTGTTCGATGCTGAACATCTCTTTTTTTTTTTTTAAGAAATAAAATGTAAAACGAGGCCATGAGGAGTTGTGCTAATGGAGGCTTTTAATTTGCTCTTCTCCGAAGAGATAGCTCTGTGGGAAGAGATCCCTTTTCCAAGAAGCTGGGGCTAAAAAGATGCAAAAAGCAATAAACCGGTGCAGCTCTTTATTATTTTGACTATTGGGGGTCGAAAGGAATCATGGCATCCTCGACGGTTATTTGCTTCCAGGTTTGTTTTTTCCTTTTAGCACAGTAAAAAATGCAAATGTAAGCAAAGCAGACGCTGGCACGTTCAGCTCAGCAGATCTGAAGCACAATAGCGATTTTGGGTAAAGCTCCCAAAAGCAGCTTCACCCCAGCTCGAATAAAGCAGCTATTCCATAATTAATAATTGATGGAATAATTGATCATCACCGCACAACTGGACAGGGTGCCCTATTAAACCTCAGTAAATATTTTTCATCGGATTAACATTCAGCTAACGGGGTAATGTAATGGGCAGCAAGAGAGGTCTCATGCAAGGAAGCAGCTCCGTCCCCTTTCTTTCACTTTCCTCATTTCCTAAAATTTCCCCCTTGCTGTTCTCAAATGTCAGAGACGATAATTAGGGCAAATGTCATTTTACATCCTCCGAGCAGACAATTTTCCAAGAGGTGGGCGCTTCCAGCACCGCATCCGCAGGTCGGGTCATGGGCAAAGAGGTAATTTATTACAGAAACATAATTAAAAATTCCCGCAGATCCGGAAATGGGCAATTCCTTTATGTAACATGGATCGATTGTTGTAACAAACGCAGTGGGATTTAAGTGCCCGTGCTCCACGCAGCTCCTGCCTCTCTTTAATTGCATCTAGAGCAGAGACTCGGTTAGAGTATCACCTCGCTGGATGTGGGCAGCATTCACTTAATGCCCAACTTTAAATTAATCTGTAATCTTCCAGCGTGTGTCTCCTTGACACGCTTGTTCCATGATTCTCCCCATCCCCCCAAACATATATGATTTATCTATAATCTGATTGGTGTCAAGCCGTTGGGTTACACTTCACACAGCATTCCTAGGGGGAAGGATGCGAATTTTAAGGCATCGCTGGGCTTCGCCTGCTGACGGGATCAGACTGAGAAGCGCTCCGGGGACGCGGAGCGCTCGGTCCCGGCGCGGCCCCGCCGGAGGATGCTGCGCCCGTCGGTGCGGGGTCCCGGCCGCGGCTGCCACCGCCGCCCTGGGGGCTCCGCCGCGGAGCCGCTCCGGGATGCGCCGGCACCGA
>VXBT01000669.1:1072164-1082511 GCA_013400235.1 Oriolus oriolus
CCGAGCCCCTTCCTGCTCCTCCTCGGCGTGCGCAGGGGCTGGCAGAGCCCCTGGCCCCCACCGGCCGCCCCCGAGCTGCGCTCGCCCCCGGGCCACGGGCCCCGGTGCAGCCCCGCGGGGCCGGAGAGCGGCCGGAGCGCGGTTCGCTCTCCCCCAGCCCCGCGGAGCGGCTCCGCGGGGCCTTGCCCCGGGGGAGCCCTGTCCTGGCCGCAGGGCTGCGGGTGCAGCAGCGCGGCTGGGCCACCCAGGACTCGCAGCTGGCATTCCTCCTGCTCCCCGGGCCTCCCGCACACTCTTCCAACATCCGGGGGACAAAAATAATGCAATGGTTTGAGCTGGAAGGGACCTTACAGACCATAGGGACACCTTTCACTAGACCAGGTTGCTCCAAGCCTTGTCCAGCCTGGCTTTGGACACTTCTGAGGATGGGAGATCAGGGTTTCAGCAGCCTGTGCTGCTCCCATGAGAGGGACACAAGCAAGAGAGGGCCAGCAGATTCATTACACATTCATCCCTCCAGCCAGCAAATAACAAACAAATACCAGCTAATGCTTTACTTTGGGGTGTATTTATCCAAGGCTTAGCTCAAGCCGAGGCTTGTACTCCCCAAGACTTAGTCGCACCAAAGCCAATTTGTCTGGACCGTTAGAGCATTCAGAGTGTCTTTTCTTGAAGTGATTATAGCAGGTTTTCTTTGCTTTCCAAAACAGCCTTTACAAGCCCAATTTGTTGGAAAATAAACAGAAAGAAAGATTAAAGCATTCAGATTTCAAACAAAACAACCAGCAGGAAAAACATTACGTTCGGATTTTTTAAAAAGCGCTGCTTAGCTTTAATTGCAAACGCAACTATCGTCACGGAAATTGGGAAAACAACAGCCCCTTGGCCATTTCCAGCCCTTGCGGATTCACTGCAAGCCTTCCCACCTAGAAGTCCCCTGAAGAGCTCACCGAGGGGGTACCCGTGGGTGGGAGGTTCCCATTTCAGAGGGGGGACACGGCCAAGGACATGGAGAAGCTGCCAGGACTCAGGGTCCTCCATGGCCACCCCGTGTCCCCGGTCCCCTCCCTGCTCCAGGCCACCCACACCAGAGACGCCGTCATTTCAGTGACGAGCACAGAGAGGCCACTGCCACCTAACCCTGCCCAGCCCTCAGTGCCAACAGCACAAACAGGGGCAAACAGTGCCCATGCTGTGCAGGCCTGACACACCACAGCCTTCCCTCCTCCTCCTCCTCCTCCTCTCCAAGGATGTGCTTCCTCTTCCTCGGTGCTGCCGAGCTCAGTAGTGCCGTCACCACCCCCTCCGCAGCCCGTTCCCAGGCCACCTCAGCAGCTCTGTCACTGTGCGTGGGTGTCACAGCCCTCCCACGCGGGCACGTGCTGCTCGCCAGCCCCACGCTCGCACCCCTGGCCGTGCCACCAGTGTCCCGAGAGGCGGCGAGGCAGCAGCTGAAGCACACTCGTGCCCACACATCCCTCCAGGAATCGAGGTGCATTGCAATCGCCACCTACATCGCCGTACAGATGTTCGCTGATACTTCGCAGGGAAATTGGTATGCAGGCCCATACCCAGGCAGCCAGCAAAGCCGGGGCTCTGGGGAGCCCCAGCCACATGCCAGGCATCTGCCCCCTTCCCTCCCTGGCAGCTGCTGCAGGATGGCAGCACGGCACAGCCCAGCCCGCCGCCAGCCCCGGAACCTGCTACAGCACTCTGCAAACCAGCACACAACGCATCGGACTCAGGTGTGATCGGTGCCCTCCCACACTCGGGGGTGAATGAAACGGGGGTGCGTGGGCTGGCCGGGCACTCGCTGGCACAGCACCCACGGGGCCCCACAGATCTCTGTGAGGCATGTGAGCAGGGGGAGTGAATGCTGCTCACTCGTTCATTTTTAGCTCCCTTGGCTGTTCAGCAGCTCCTGTGAGTTTCCTCACCATCCCCAGCTCAGAGAACCAGCCTGGCACACTGACCTCCCCCACCGAGGCCTCCTTCCTCCAGGACAGGAGCTGCTGGCAAGGCAGGAAGCAGCACCAGGGTCAAAACTTAAGGCTGGCAGGGCGAGTGCCCAGGCTGGGTCACACTGGGGGAGCCCTGGCGAGTCCTTGAGCCGCCTGTGCCATTCACTATGGCCCCGTTTGCTCCTCCACAGCTCGCTCAGCCCAGGCCCTTTGCCAGCTCGCTGAGCCCCGGCACACGTGCGCGGCTGGCAGCGCCGGGCAGGCAGCCAGAGCTCCCGGAGCAGGAGCTCCTGCCAGCCCACACCTGGGGCTCAGCCCCTGCCCAGCAGCCAGCCACCGTTTGGGGACGTCGGCCTCTCTGCAGCTCCACGTTTGGATGTGCACAGGAAACGTTTGTGTGTCGCCTTCGCACGTGCGTCCAGCCCGGAAAGCTGGTGTCCTGCTAACGACCAGAACTGCACCGAGTGCTTCGTGTGGCTGCGATGAGGAAAGGCAGGAAATCTCCACAGTAATTATCTGGGCAGCGCTGACCTGCTGTTTGGCAGCACAGGCGGCTCGCAGGAAGCCAGGCCAGCGGTGACTCGCGAGGAGAAGCCCGGCTCACGCTCCCTGTAGCCACTGCCCTGCTCCCAGGCAGCCAGCAGCCTGCCAGAGCCAGCAGCCAGCCCAGCTGCACGGCTCAAAGGTGAAGCTCACACTGAGGAATTAATTCCCTGGCCCGAACTCCGCAAAAGACACAGGAGAAATTATAGCAACACATGCCCACGCACAGGTCTGAGCCCCGGCAGGCTGCGGTAGGGGGGACCCTCTGCGCTTCACCACAGCAGAAATTGCACGGGGGGGTCTTGTTGCCTCTCCTGGGGGCACGGGGCAGCCCGCAGCCCTTCTCCCTCTTCTCCGGCATTTGTTCTGCCCCCGGGCAGAATTACACTCAGCTCCGGGCTCCCCCAGAGCCCTGGGGGTTACAGCAATGCCCTGTGCTCACACACTCCGTTACCCACGGAGGCATTTCCCCCTAAAGACAATTCCTCCACTAATACGCAAAAACCCCGCTCTCCATGCCGGCACGCAGAGGGACGCTGAGGAAAACGGCCAAGAGCCGAGTCCCGAGAGTACCCCCAGAGCTCCCGGGGTCAGCCCCAGGCTGTGCCCTGCGCTGCACCCGGCGTCCCCCCGACCGGGGCACCCCTCGCGTCCCGCCGGGCCCCAGCCCCGTGGCCCCGGCCGCCCTCGCAGACAAATCCCCGAAGGAAGCAGTCATTAAAACAACAGGGCTACTTATCTCCGCGAGCCGATTGCCACAAAGCCCTTCCCACGCATCGCCAACTTACCCTGGCAGCACCTCTCCGGCGGGCAGGGCCAGCCCGCGGTGTCCCTCGCGGTGCCGCAGGGACGGACACGAGCCGGGCCAGGCCGCCCCGGTGACACGGCGGCCGGGCTGCGGGGTGATTGCTGATGGGCCGCAGCTGGGCTGATTTCTGGGTACACCTGGGCGTGCGCGGGCCCGAGTCCCTCCAGCAAAGCCTGCCCTGGCTCCCCGTGCCCCTCCTCCCCAGCTGCCCCCAGCCCCAAGGCTGGCCCTCTGTGCGTGCTGATGGGCGAAGGACCCCATCTCGCCTGTGCTGCAGCAGCACTCCGTTCCTCAGTTTCCCCAGTGGCAGAGGAGAGCAAGCGGCTGCCACATGGAGCCGTGGCAGGAAAAACGCCCTGGAGGGGGCGAGGGGCTTGTGCTTCAGTAAAGGTCTAGCAAAACCCTGGACAAACTGGTGCCAGCAGGTCAGTGTACCCAGAATGGCATCCTGCTTGAGCCCCTGGGGTCGTGCACTGCAGGAACGTCTCCGAAAGGGATCCCTGGCACTTGTGACTGTGGACAGGCAGCGACACGAAAAGGGGGAACAGTTCTAAACTTCCAGCCCAAACCATCCTGTGGTTCTGTTCTCTGCGAAGTGCTCCGTGTCCCCCGTGCCCAGAGCCCGAATCCCACGCCGGGCAGCCGGGACGCTCGGCTTCCCAGGGAAAAGCCGCTTTCCCGGCAAGAAGCTGGGATTTGGTTCCCTCTAGTGTCGCCGCGCTCCTTTGCTGAGCAGGGACAGAGGGGAACGGGGACGGGGGCGAGGGGACTTCGCCGAGGGGAGCCCCGTGCGGGGAGGGGAGCGGGGTCCCTGTCCTCGCCAGCTCCAGGGGCTCTGCACAGTTTCAGCACGCTCCAGGGGCTAAACAGGCTGCCCAGGACAGCGGTGGAGGGATTTAAAACAGGGATTTAAAAGACAGATGTGTACAGATGTGACCCCTGGGGACACGGTTTAGTGCTGGCCTTAGCAGCCTTGGTTAATGGACTTGGATGGTCTTAGAGGGGTTTTCCAACCTCTGTGATTCCAAGGCACGGTCCTGAGACACATGGACTGGGTTCAAGGGGACCCTGCTTTGCTTCCAGCCGCATCCTGCCGTAAATCCCGCTGTAAATCCCACTGAGAGGACCCAGCCTGTCCATCCCTGGGCTGCGCTCCCACAGCATCGCTGCCCCCGGCCGTCTTCATGTGAGCAGTTATTCCCTAATCACCTCTGCTTTGGAGCACGTGCAGCATGGAAATGGGGGCTGAAATGTCATTTCCTGGGGCCAGAGGATAATTCCAGCCCGTGGAGCGCTGCTGTTTTGGCAGAGGTGCTGCTGCTGCTGGATGCGCTGCCTTTTCGGGAGCAGAACAAAGGAGGCCGAGGCGCGTGGCTGGCTCCCCGCCAGCCCGGCCCATCTCTGCACTCTCCAGTGTTCCTCTCTGGCTCCCTGAGTCACCATTTGCTGCTCTCCTCTTTAAACTAATGAGGAGACATTTTGCATTCGTGTTTTCTCATGGGCGAAATGCATCCCTGGCATCACAGAGGAGTGCTGGCAGCTCCTCCCTGGCTGCTGCTCCTCCGGTTCTGGCCCCGCTGCCTCGTCTCGCAGTCAGTCAGGGATGAAGCACAGGGACAGGCCGAGCCACAGCTGGCCAGAGCCCCTCTCCCTTGTACCTGTCCATCCAGAGACCTGGGAAGCAAACAGGGAATAACCAGCGCCAAGGGGAAGCTGTTTGGGTCTGGAAACCTTCCCAGAGGAAAAGGGCACTCCAGTTGTCCACTGTATTATTTACCCAATCCCCTTTGTGCCGCAGAAAAGATTTACTTTGAGAAGATTAATGGCTCAAGGGGCTGTGAGAGAAATCCTCTGAGATTGCCTGGTTCAGGGGAGAAGGCAAACGCCTCCTCGCCGAGGCCACGGAGCACAGGGAGCACAAGGAGAGGGCTGAGGGGCTGGGCTCGTCCGTGGGACACCCTCCGATGGGGACAGTGACTCACCCTGGGGAGAGCAGGGCCCTCTCATCGGGGCAGTGGCACGAGGAAGGACACACGGTGGCCTTTTCCTGGGGTGTCCCCAGCATCCCTCTCCCAAAGCTCCAGGGCTCAACGTCCAAAGCAAATGACTGTGGAGGTGTGGAGAGCTACGGGCAGCCTCCCTGCCCCAGCACAAGCAGGCCATATTTACTTTCCTCTGTTCCTGGTTCCCAGATTCCCTGGCTCCATCCTCCAAATGTCACACCCAGTGCGAGGGTTTGGGTGTTGGGTCCTGCCCTGCCCTGTCACTGCCCCCCGTCAGTGTCCCCAGCCCTGGCTCACCCCGGGCCGGGCTGGGGGGCTGTGCAGGTGCGGGCACACATGGGTGTCCCCGAGCCGTGCACAATAATGCCATTAATGCCATCTGGTGCCGAGACAGAGATCCCGCGCGGGAGCCAGACACGGCTTTTCGCTCCCCGTAATCCCCGGCCCCAGAGCCGTGGGGGTTCCATCTGCGGGGCTCTCGGGGAGCTGAAGGGCACGGCTGCAGCCCTGGCACGCTCGGGAGCCGGGAAGGAGGGGAGCCCTGGGGCTCAGGGGTGTGAGACCCTGCTGAGGACGGGCTCATTTCACACCCGCTGCCGTCAGCTCCTGCTTTTGGGGACACAAGCCCACCACACTCAGTGAGGGAGTTCTGCTGTGACCAAACCCTTCTGTGCTGTTAAACAGGCACTTTTCACAGAATCTCAGGATCACTCGGTTTGAAAAACATCTCTAAGACCATCGAGCTCAACCATTAGCCATTTTCTCCCTGTCAAAGGAATCCGGTCCCTGTTCGAGCTGTGCAAAGCGGCAGTGAGTCTTTATTAGTGGGTCAGTGTCAAGTCAAAATTATATTCCAAAATAATCTCCTTACTGTGTTAAATAAGCACCTCAGATTAGACAAATTGCATGGATTTTGCCTAATAACCTTCCCCCAGCTAATCCTATTTTTCTGTCAATGTCTGACCTCGATCGAAGCCCAAACCAACCCAGGGAGTTGGTTTCTCCATCCAGGTTGTGCTGGGATGGTCAGGGTCCCTGAAGGCAGCCCCTCGCACACCTGAACAGCCACAGTGGCTTCAGGTGAGGGGAGGAAAGCCCCTGAGTTGGGGTTTCTCACCCAAACCATTCCCTGGTCAAGCAACCCCCAGACTGACGAGGCTGGGACTGAGCTCCCTGCTGCAGCCCTCCCTGAACCCTCATTCTCTGCTTGTTTGGGGTGCCCCGAGGCCCCCTTTGCCCCAGGCCTGCAGGGGAAGGGGTGAAGGTTCTGGGGGGCAGCGGTGGGGGACAGGCAGCCCGGCGGGGACAGGCAGCCCTGCCCTCCCGTCACTAGGTGTCTGTGTCGGGCCGGCTCTCCGCGCACAGAGCGAACCTCCCTCCTCACTCACCGCCCAATTGCGGGAGAGTTTTGCTCTTTTCTTTTTTTTGAAAGAGGCGTTTCTGGCTGAATCCGAAGCTGAGACAGGCCGAGAGCTCACACAGAGCTCCGTGCTTCATCCCAGCCCCGTTCCCGACCGAGAAGGGCGCCTGGATCGCCCTCTGTGGTGCTGTGCTGGCTTGACCTTGGCTGGACACCAGTTGCCCACTGAGCTGCTCCACCACTCCCCTCCCCAGCAGGGCAGGGAGGGATTAAAAAGAGGGAAAATCCTCCAAACGCATGGGTCAAGATAAAGGCAGTTTATAAAGTGAAAGCAGAGGGAGTGTGAGCACAAGAAGAGGAAAAAAAGAAACCCAGAAGACTGAAATTCTCCACTTGCCATCCTCACGCGATGTCCAGCCCCTTCCCGGGAAGTCGGGATTGCTCCGCAAGGCAAATGTTGTAACTCACGCACAATCCCCTTTCTCCTCCTTTCCCTTTCCTTCCATACCTGAGCAGGTGTCACCTGGTCTGGAACGTCCCTTCGGTCAGTTTGGGGCTGTCCTGGCCGTGTCCCCTGCCAGGATCCTGCCCACCCCAGAATGCTGGTGGGGGGGATGTTGAAGGGACAGCGCTGCTGCTGTGGGAGCGGCAGGAGCCAGACCTAGAGTGTTACCGACACCTTCCCAGCTCCCAGCACACAGCCCGGCACCGCGAGGGCTGCGAGGGACACAATTAACCCCATCCCAGCCAGACACGAGCACACAAACAGCCCCACAGTGCTGCCAGCCCCCGTGTGGGCATCCCAAGGGAAAGGCGAGTGCCGCAGGATCCAGGACCTGCAGCTGGGAGAAGAAATATCCGGAGCAAAGCCAGGGCAGAGGCGGCTGGCTGCTCCGTGCCCCGGGCTGCGGAGGAGCCGGCGGGGACCTTGGCTGGCTCTGTGGTGGAAGACTCCTGCAGGGCAGGAAAGTGATTGGCGCCAGGTCAGGAGAGTGGGCGATTCCAACGCCTCGGGCACAGAGTTTAACCTCTCGGAGCTTGAACTTTATTAGCCAAGAAACTCTTGCTGGGTCTAAGAGAGGGGGAAGCACGAGGGTAATTTGCGTTCTGGCCTTGCGGGGTAATGGATCCACTGGAGCGGGGTGAGGGGTGGCCACTGGCCAGGACTCCTGGGCTTCGGCTGGAGCTCTGCTTCCATGGCGGCACTGCAGCTCTGGAACCGGAGAGAGGGAGGGTGACATGGCCAGCGTGTCCCAGCCCCTCCCCTCCCAGGACAAGCCCCCCAGAAGTACTTCCCTGAAGCACGGGTACCCCAAAGCATCGCTGCCCAGCGCAGGGAGCCTGGCTGCCAGCTGGAGCCTCCTACCTGCACCTACAGCTCTTCCTCGCTCCCTTGTCTGTGGAGCAAAAAGCAAGGGGAGAAGTGTTACTCTGGGCAACGTGGCTGAGAGAGGGGGGAACACGGGCTGGACCCCGGCCCTGCCGGCTGGCAGGACTGGAACAGGCACGAGAGATGAGGCTGCCTGAAAACCGTGCAGTACCCACCTCCTCTTCTTCCTCCCTCCGCAGTGGAACCGCTGGCCTGGGGGCGAGAGGAGTGACTGAGGCTGAGCCTCCCCCCTGCCCCATCGCACCCACCCCTGCTGCCCTGGCACTGCCCAGCCACAGGCTCCTGCTCGAGCTGTCCCATAAGTGCAAATGCTGTTGGTTTTCATGTTTTTCTCCCTAAAATTAGTGGGAGCCCTCCTTGCAGCAGCTGTGATACCACGGCCACCCCGGCACAGAGCGGCACCGGTACAGAGCAGTGCCAGAACACCCAGGCAGGGTCACAGGGTGCCCTGCACACTCAGCACTGGCTCACTCTGGGAGCTGCTGAGGTCCGAGGGCTCCGGGAATGCTGGTTCCTCTCTCTGGAAATGTCAGAGTTTTCTCTGCTATTTTTAATGAGTGACCTTCCCTCTGAAGCCTTGGCGCTGGCAGGGAAACACTAAATATTTACGTGGTCTCCCTCTCAACTCGCTCTCTGCTGGGAGCGTGCCTGGATGGAAAGTTCCCAGGCAGCCCCGGGGACAGGCTGTGCCCACTCCTGGTGCTGTGGGGCAGGGTTGGTTTCCCCCAGCCCCCTCCCGGCCAGAGCAGGGGGGCGAGCGGAGCAGGGAGCGGAGCCGAGGGGTGTCCAGCCCAGCCAGGCACTTACTGAGGATGATGAGGAGCCCGATCACAAATGCCACGACTGCAAAGATCAGCCCCCCGTTGCGGATGGTGTCATAGTCTGGGGAGGAGAGAGGAGAGCCAGGAGGTGTCAGCCCAGCCCGAGCGTGGGGCTGAGCCCGCAGCACAGAGCCCACGGCAGAGCGGCAGGGGGCTGCCCGTCCCCCTGCCCGCAGCCCCCAGGCTGCCCGGGGCACACACTCACCGTAGCTGAACCTGTCCGGGCCCTGCTCGGGCACTTGCTCTGGAAAAGAGGAGAAACTCCAGTGAGAGCCACTCCTCACAGTGTGGAGGTGGGAGAGACCAGGAACGAGGACTGCAAACAAGAGTGCTGTGACTTCCTTGGCGCGCAGCTGAGCCAGGAAACTCCTGGGTCTCACCCCAGGAGGTTTAAAGTCCATGGCAAATTCACGGGATGCACTTGCAGGATGCTCGGGAGCCTTCGAGCTCCAGGTGAAGCTGCAGCCGGGGACCCGGCCCCACTGCCCTCGGGGAGTGCCACTGCCTGCAGGACTCCATCCACGGCTCTGCTCCCGCAGTGCACTGGACTGAACGACCCCTCAGGCTCACACCTCACACCAGGTGCACCCCAACAGCCCCCCTCCACGCCAGCGAGCTCGTCACTGTGTCAGCCGCCTCACCTGACTGCACATCCCTCAGCCGGGAGCAGCTTGGAAGGAGAAATCACCCCAAGAAGCCAAACGCCAGCTGGCACCGATGTGCCACAGGGCTGTGGAGCTCTGAGGATCCATCCCCACGTCTCCCCACCCCAAATCCCCATCGAGAGCTTCCCCCGTGGTGGGAGGGACCAGCCCTTCTCCTCACATGGAGATGTCCCCGCGGAGGTGTCTGTCCTTACCGTCACCCATGGCCTCGGCGTGTCGTCCGGCGGGCGCCTCGCTCTGCGAGTGGGCACCCACGGGAACGCGCATTAATTGGGAGACAAACCTCATTAAACATTAATGGCCTCGGTGTAATGTTTATCGCAGTCACGAGGGGAGGCACAGGGCTCCCGCCCGCCTTTGGGAAAGACGGAGGGGAGGGAAGGGCAGGGGCAGCACCCACCGCGCCAGCCGGTGGGGAGGGCTGGGCACCCCGAGCTGCGTGTCCTTGTCCCAGCCCTCCCTCCCCTTCCCATTGTCAGCCCTGCTGGGCTTCACCTCCCGCGGCGGTGACGAGCCGAGGGATGGGCTCAAACACAGGCTGTGACCGCCTTTTGCTGGAGAGGAGCGGGCAGCACGCCCCGCCCTCGCAGCCTGGCACCGAGCGCGTCCCTCGGCCGGGTCAGCACCTCCGTGCCAGCACCGGGCGCAGCAGCACCCCGGCACGGCCGTGTCCGTGGCGCATCCCGGCCGGCAGTGGGCACCGGGATGCTGCGGCCCCGCCGGGCGGTGCCAGCCCCAGCTGCCAGGAGGGCTGCGCAGCCCAGCCCGCTCTAATCTCGCCATCAGCGAGCGGCAG
>VXBT01000669.1:1092646-1130094 GCA_013400235.1 Oriolus oriolus
GGCGCGGGCAGCGGCGGGGGCGCGGCCAGCACGGCCCGGCCCCCGGCGGCTCCCAGATCCCCCCAGAGGAAGGCACGGGGATGCTCAGGCGGATGGAGCCCCTCAGCTCCGGACACCGCTGGGGGTGTCCAGCCTGGAGAAGAGAAGCTCCAGGGAGAGCTCAGAGTCCCTTCCAGCGCCTAAAGGGGCTCCAGGAGAGCTGGAGAGGGACTGGGGACAAGGGATGGATTGATGGGACTAGGGGGAATGGCTGCCCACTGCCAGAGGGCAGGGATGGATGGGATATGGGGAAGGAATTCCTCCCTGTGAGGGTGGGGAGGCCCTGGCACAAGATGTCCAGAGCAGCTGTGGCTGCCCCATCCCTGGAAGTGTCCAAGGCCGGGTTGGATGGGGCTTGGAGCACCCTGGGATAGCAGAAAGTGTGTCAGGGATTTGGAGCTTGAAGATCCCTTTCAGCCCAAACCATTCAGTGATTCTGTGATTCTGCAAAAGTCCCGGTGCCTGCAGGGTGCAGCTGTGAAGGGGAAATGCTCACCTGGCTGTGAAACATCCCTTCCCACAGCAGAGCAGGCCTGGACTCTGCCCTGAGCTGTGCTCCGGGCGTGGGGGGAGCGAGGAACAGCCTGGGAGCTCTCTGGGGCCAGCAGGAAACACACACCGCTGAGCTGGCAAACACGGCACAGAGGCTTTGCCATCCTGCTGCCTGCCCAGGGCTGGCAAAGGGGCTGCCAGGCCAGGTGGCCCAGTTCACAGGGCTCCAGTCACGGCACTCAGCCAATCTCAGGGTCCACCCAGGTCAGGAGGGGCAGCAGGGCCACTTGCAGCAGGGCCTGGCTCAGTGGTGGTGGCACCTGCTCTGGTTTCAGGCATGCCCAGGACCTGTTACCTGCCTCTCCTGCCCCGAACCCACCAGCATTTGGCAGCTGCAGGAAACCAGGCCCTTGGGAGCCACGCAGAGCAGGCCAGGAAGCAGCCACGCTTCAGCCAGCCGGGGCACAGTGCCGTCTGACAAAAAGCCCTGTGAAAGGCTCTGAAAGCCCAGTCACAGAGCTTTGTGGCAAGCCCAGTTCATCCCCATCAGACAGCCAGGCGCGCTGGGAGGAGCAAGGTCCGGAGGGAGATCCATGCTCAGCCCAGGGTGTCAGATGGGGACAGGGTGCTGGGGCACTGCCAGGCAGCAGCTGAGAGCCATGGGCACCACTCCCTCCCAGGCCAGACTGGCATACCTCTGTCTGCTTGGCTCCTGCTGCTGCCCTGGAGAGCCATTTCTTCTTGGAAAAACACCTCAGCAATGCTGTCACCGCCGAGCTGGCTCATCCTCTGCTAACTCCAACGCATCTGAGATAGGAATCAGGCAGTGACGGCACCGTTCCACAGCCATTTCCCCGCTTCCAGTAAAACATAAAAGGAAAATAAACCAGCACTGGCATTTCAAGGCAATTATTCAAAGGGTCAAGAGATACAGACCAGCA
Source organism: Oriolus oriolus (assembly GCA_013400235.1). Lineage (NCBI taxonomy): Eukaryota > Metazoa > Chordata > Aves > Passeriformes > Corvidae > Oriolus > Oriolus oriolus. The sequence goes on from VXBT01000669.1 coordinate 1,094,119, forward strand.
CCGAGGAGCTGGAAAACATCAAGTCCCTCTAATACAGAGGGATAACAGGATAAGGCTGTCAGTTACCCTGCAGAGAGGGAGGCAGGGATCAAGCCATTATAATCAGGTTTTGGGCTTCTCTGACCTTATCTGCTTCTCAGCTGTCATTATCCACAGCACACAGTAAAACATTCAGGTGTGACCGTGCCCAGGGGGCTGCAGCGAGCACCCAGGGGCTCTGCAGAGCCCTCAGCACAGCTCCCCCATGCAGCAGCAGCCAGGACACAGCTAGATGCGGCTGGATGTGCTCCCTGCTCTCCTGCCCTTGGTTCTTTATTTACAAATTTCCAAGGAGCTGCCCAAAGCGAGTAGAATAAAAAAAGTTAGCAGCAATTTTTTTTTTCCTGTACAAAGTGAGGTGAAACAGAGACCCCAATGTGAATGTGGGAAGGGAAGAGGAAAAGCAGCTCCAGCAGTCGCTCATGGTGAACATCTGCTCCCCAGAGCTGTGCTGCTGGAGAGGCTGCACCGAGCTCCAGCTCCTCTTCTGGAGAAACTGGGCCAAAAGTAATGTGGAGGCCAGGCAGGAGATGCTGATTTATGCTAACAAAGGGGCTGGGCTGATCTCCTCAGCTGTCTGAGGGAACAGGAGCATTGCCAGTGGCTCCAGCAGGGCATGATTTCATCTGAGCCCCCGTCCCTTACCCTGGGGCAGGCGTCTCCTCCCCGTGGGCTTGGGGCAGGGATGGAGCCGCTTTCTCTCCAGAACTTTCCCCTCCAATTTTAAGGTCTCTCCCTGTAATGCCAAGCCTGGAAATCGCCTGTTTGGTGGCAACACAGCCCTCGGCCCCATCAGGCACACGGGGGAGCGGAGCAGGGACAAAAGCTGTGTGTAGCCATAAGGCTATGTTTACCCCAATAACATCATTTCCCATCAGGTCCGAGTCATTCCTCGTGCCCTGGGTCCCTGCAGGAGCGGGGATGGAGCGGTGGCTGCACTGAGGCTCCTGCACCGCCCCGTGGAGCGCAGCTCGAGCTGAAGCCCGGCGACTCCGTGCCAAGTGATGATGTTACTGACCATGGAAGGGGACCAATCCCCAGCTGGAGGAAAAGCATTTTTGCGGAGAAACATCATCGCTGAAACCCTATAAACAAATCTGTTTGGACGCAGCAGAACAAAGAGCTATAAAAGGAGAGATCGGGAAAACCACCGCTAATGGGCGGTAATTCACGCGGTGCCCGCCAGGCTGTATTTTTGTCATTTGCATCGCTGTGGGACACTGGCCTGTGATTTCCAGAGCACGGAGGAACACGGGAACAGCCCGGCCAGATGTGGGGCCACGCCCAGCACCTCTTGTCTCGGAAGATGCTCTGGAGCAGGACAGTGAGCAAGCAAAGGGCTTTAAAAGAGCCCCAGGTGATGGCCTGGGCTGTCCCAGGAGCTCCTCAGGGCTGGGCTGGTGCCCACCACAGCTCTGCTCCCCCAGGGGATGGGCAGTGCTCCAGGAGCAGAGGCAGAGCGGTGTCCAAGGCGTCTGCCTCATCTGCACGACGGAGGCTGTTTGGGAACAGCACAACAGCCATGGCCAGGCGGCTTCACGGGAAAATAATCACTCCTAATCTGCTTAGAAAACTTCATCCCTTGGGAAAACACAGCATACCTGCCTGTGGGCCTGGGGGGAGACACTGCTGGATGGCAGGTTTAGAAGAAATAAATTAAATTTGTATTAGGGGCTGAAAGCATTTCTCTGCTGTGAGAGACTTTCAGAAGAGCAATAACCCCTGAGGAGGTGGAATCCACAGCAGAGGAGAAGGTCCCACATGTGCTGAAATGTTACCTTTACTGGTCCCAGGAACACAGCTCCAGCAAGATCAGCTCTTACTGGGTTCCAATTTTCGGGTTATTCCTTCTCGAAAGATCAATTTCTCCAGTACTAAACCACCACGAGCTGCTGTTCTGCTCCGACTTATCCACAGAAAGCCCCAGATCCCAGAGAGCCTCTGCACAAACCTAAGCTGGCTCTGTGGCTTACTGAATTCCCACTTCAACCAGACCAAAACAAAACAGGGAAGTCAGGCAGGGCCCCGTCTCTTACTCAAGATCAGCTGCTTCTGTTCATGGAAAATGGTGTTGCCGTCACCGCTGCACACACAGGGCAGCCCCTGCAGCCTGTCCAGCCCCCCACTCCTCCCTGGAATTCAGCAGGGGTAGGGAATTCAGCCCAGGCCATGAAGTGGGAACAGTCCGCTGGGCCCTGCACACTCCGTTCTTCACAGGCAGCTCCTGTAGCCGTGGGAGGTTTCTGGGCTGCTGCTCTGAAAAGGGATTTGAGGTCAGGCTGACTCGGTGCTTCCCAAAAGGCACTGACTGCCTTTGTTTCAGTTCAGGTCTGAGGCAGCCTCCCAGCACCGCTCCAAATCCACGAGAAGTGAAGCAAAACCAGGAATTCACCCAACCCCTTCCCATCAGCAGGCAGGTGGCAGCCCCAGTCCCAGGGACGGGCAGGTGCTTTCTGCACACCCAGAACCAGACCAGACCCGCTGTCCCAAAATCCCAACACAAACCACAGCAGCCCATAACCTTTTCCAGGGGAAGTGGTCAGTGCTGGGAACCCAGGGGATGTTCCCAGGACCTGAGGAACCTAAAACATCCCTTTTCTCCCAGCCACGAGCAGCAATCCAGAGGGTGGAGGGCAGGGGGGGCCCCTCCATCACATGCCCCACATGCCTGCTCCCCAGGGATCGCTGCTTCCTTCCCAGCCCATCCCAAAGAGCCATCTCCACGTGGAGCACTACCAAAACATTTATTAGAAGAGTGCAGGGTGGCCAGGCTCCACAGGACCCCCCTGCAGCTGACCACAGGGCTGGGGAGGGGAGCAGGCAGCCTCTGCTCACCCTGGGGATCTCCTTGCGTGCCCCAGCATCCACAAGGAGACGCAGGCACTCGTTTCCTCGAGGGAAAGGCGTCCCTGCTCCGGCGTGGGCAGGGAGGGCGGGCTGGCTGTGCCAGCCCTGCAGGCAGGAGGTGGCACTCGGGCACCGCAGAGCTCACAGCGGGGAGGTCCAGGGCTGGCTCACACTGGGCACTGCCCGGGAGGGTGCCATCGCTCCGCACCGTGCTCCAGCGTGGCCTTTGGCTGCCGCTGGCTTCTGTCACAGCTCCCACCGCCGCCCCCGGGTGCACAAACCCTCCCCGGAGCACACTGAGAGCGGCTGCGGCCCTGGGAGGGAGCGCTGCCGGCACGGAAAAATAAACCAACAGGCATTTCTCTCAGGGAGGGACATCTCGTAAAAGGCACTTCCTAAATCCCTCCACAAACACGAGAGCAGCGGCCGCCCCTCCCAGAGGGAGGAACATCTGCACCTTGGGGCTCCCCTTCGCGACAAAGCCGCCAGCGTGGCCCTGGAGGTGTGGGCAGGGTGGACACAGCTTCCACACCCTGCAGCCTAAGGTGGCACAACTGTGACTGGGCAAAAGGAGAGAGTTCCCCCTCCATTCCATGGGCACTGCTGGCAGCCCCTCGCCCGCTGAGTGTGCCACGGCCCTGCCAGGAAGCACTCGCACACCCTGTCCAGACAGGTCTATTTACAGGAGAAGAGCCACAGACACGGGGCGAGGAGGTGTCCCCCAGCCACCACCGTGTCACCCCTGGCACCAGGCAAGGGCAGGGTCACTTTGCAGGTGCTGTTTGCAGAGTTTGGCGGCAGTCACAGGTCCCTGGCTGCAAGGACAGTCCAGAGAGAGGTGGGGGATCGGCTGGTGGCACCATGCCCCGGGCGCAGCCCAGGGCAGTGGCCCGTGCCAGCTGGGGTGGCACAGCCCAGGCAAGTGTCCATCCCGCTCTTAGTCGTTCTCGCTCTGCAAGGGACAAAGAGGAGAGCGGGGTGAGGTGCCAGGGCTGGGCTGGGGGCACAGCCCCTCTGCAGGGCCACTCTGCCCAGGCACAGCCCTGCCCCCTCACCTCCATTTTGCTGTATATCCAGCTGAGGAGCTTTGTCACACGTGTGTACACTCCGGGCTTGTTCTTCTGGCCACATCCTGTCCCCCAGCTCGTCACCCCCGCCACATACCAGCGGCCGTCGTCCTCGCAGACCAGGGGCCCTCCGCTGTCACCCTGGCTCAGAGGGGCAGAGCAGTGAGACGCCGCTCTGTGGGTGCCCCAAACCGGGCAGCTCTCCCCTGGTGTGCCCCCAGCTCACCTGGCAGGCATCCTTCCCCCCCTGCAGGTACCCAGCGCACATCATCCGGGGGGTCAGGTAGCCCTCGTACACCTTGTCGCTGTTGCAGATCTTGTAGTCGATCAGCTTCACCTCGGCCTCCCGCAGCTTCGGGGACGTGTTGTCTGCAAGGCAGGAAGAGCTGTCGGCCAGGGGGGGCCTCGTCACCCCCCACCACCCCCGGCCCCTCCGCAGCAGCAGGGAGAAAGCGGGTGTTTCCCACAGGGCTTGTTTCTGCAGAGCCTCGCAGCTGGGAGGGCAATCCCGAGGATTATCCCTGCGGGAAAGCCCTCGAGGGCCACAGCGGGGCAGTGCTCGGGGGCAGGAGCTGCCTGCGGGGAGCCGGAGCCCTCCCTCACCTTCATTCTCCCTGGTCTTCCCGAAGCCGGTGATGAAGCAGGACCGGCCGGTCTGGAATCGCTGGCCGTACGTGGGCAGGCAGGCGGGGCGCACCTGGGCTGCGGGGACACGGGAAGGGAGCCGGGCAGGGAGCGACGCCTGAGTCACCCGCGACAGAAACAGGCACAGCCCTGCCGCCAGGGAGGAGCGTGGGGCGCAGGAACGGCTCCCCTCTCTGCCCACCCCAGCAGGGTCTCCCTGGCCCCACGTGGGGCTGGTGGCACAGCCGTGCCCACGGCTGCGTGTGCCAGACCCTTCCTGGCCGTGGCACAAGCGAGGTGGCCACAGCTGGGTTGGATGCTCCAGCTGGCAGCGGCCCCACACACCCCATGGCTCCCAGGGGACCCGAGCGGCCTCTCGCTCCTGCCCATCTCCCTGTCCCCCAAACACCACCCCAGCCAAGGCCAGGTGAGCTGCGAGGCCTCACCTGAGAGCGTCAGTGGCCTGGAGAGCTTCATGAGGGCGATGTCGTAGTCGTCATGGTCGTCGCTGTAGTTGGAGTTGATGATGACCTGGGACACAGAGATGCCCTCCATGGGCTGCTTCAGGTCCGACACCCCTCCGTACACCTTCCAGTCGTCCAGGATCTTCATGCTGTTCCTAGCAGGGTGAGATGGGGCAGGAGGGAGTGAGACCCCGGGGCGTGGGGCTGGGCTGGGTGCCAGGGGTTGGCAGCAGCACTCACATGAAGAAGCAGTGGGCAGCGGTGAGCACCCACTGAGCGTCGATGATGGTGCCGCCGCAGATGTGGATGGGCCCGTACTGCACGCTGACCTGCCAGGGCCATTTGTTCACAGACGTCTCCTTGCCCCCGATGATCCGGCCAGAAATCCTCTGCCCGCAGGCTGGAGGGGAGAGCAGGGCTGGGAGAAAGGCTCGGGGGGAAGGGGGGCGTGGAGGGGGACACACACACACCATCCCCACCACCCATGGGTACCACATTTGTGGGGCCAGAGGGGACCAGGGTGTGCAATATTAGTTTCCTATCACCCAGAAAATTTGCTGGAAAACGCCCCGTTTGCCCAGCCCTGTGCAGAGAACAGGGAAAAGCGCTCCTGAGCCTGTAAAAAGGGGCCCACCCCGTCCATGTCCCAGCCAGCTCCTTACTTGTGCAGCGCAGGGAGACGTACTTTCCCGTGAGACACTGGGAGCTGCGGGAGAGAGGACGGAGACCTGGCCTCAGCCCCATCCCTGCGGCACCAGGGCAGGGCAGGGCAGGGCAGGAGGTGACCCTGGTACCTGTTGAGGCTCTGCTGGATGGTCTCTCTCTCCTCAGTCACCGTGAGGCTCTTGCCAGAGACACGCAGGGGGATGTACTCGGTCTGTGACGCACTGGGAGGGGAGAGGACAGGCAGTGAGGGTTCCCCCATGCAGGCACTGACCGCTCGGTCCCTGCGTTATGCCCAGGGCAGCGCTGGACACGCCGCCTTCCAGCGGGAAAACAGCACCGGCAGACACAGCACAGCACACCCTGCACTCAGCCAGGGCAGGGGCCTGGCAGGGCCCCAGCACCTGAGCGGAACAACCCATCCTCCAGGAATTACTTCTGAAATCCCAGCTGCTGGCAGGTTTTCCTGGAGAAGGACTCGTCCCAGTCACTGCTGCACACCGGCAGCCACTGGCTCTCGGTGCTGGAGTAGATATGGAGCAAGGACTCCTCGGACGTGAAGCGCACTGTGGGAGGGAGCAGGAGGATCAGGGGTGCCCGGCGCCCCGGGGCTCCCCTCATTCCCCCCCATCCCAGCTCCCAGTGCCTCACCACAGCCCAGCTCGTCGCTCCGCTGGGAGCAGTCGACGATGCCGTCGCAGCGCACGGCGCTGTCCTTGCAGCTCTCTGCTGGTTCCTTGTACACGATGCCCGTCTGCGACCGCCAGAACATGACTGGAAGCAGGAGAACGCCACTCTGAGGCCAGGGCTGGCCATGGGTGAGGGCTTGTGACCTACCTGGGTGGGCATCCGGAGGCGTGCCAGGCACAGGAGCACTCCCAGTCACCAGGCGTGAGCATGAGGTGTGTCTGAGCCAAGAGTGAACTGGACACAGGGCTGGGGGAGGACCGGCCACCCTGAGCACCCCCCTGTGCTGCCCATCTGCTGCAAGCCCCTCTCCCTTCACCCACAGAAAATGCATTCAGCCTGTGGGTGCTTCCAGCCCACGGGCTGCAGGGTGGCAGCTGGGTGTCACCAGGGTTAAAGGGATTCCCCGGTGTCGTGCCTGTTCTGCCTATGGACCATGATTTGCCGTGGGGAGGGCAACTGTGGGTGCTGCTGGGGTGCCCTGCTGCCCAGCAGAAGGAAAGCACACTGCAGCCCCAAGCCCCCAGGTACTGCCACCAGCCCAGCAGCAGATCCCTTTTCTCTGGACCCCCCCCCGGGCCTCTCCACCAGATGTCAGGAACACCCAGGGAATGGGAAGAGCACATCCCTGCCTCTGGGCCAGGGGTTTCCCTTTGGCACCTACCAACGTGGGTATCCCCAGACTCTGCTGACCCCCAGCCCCTCTGAGGTCCCCTCCAGGAGCCTGGACCCCCCCCCGGGCTGGGACCCCACTCACACAGGAGGATGAGGGCAATGAGCAGCACGATGAGGACGGAGACGCAGAAGATGAGCGCAAGCCGCCGCTGGCTCATGCAGTGAGCTCTGAACATGGAGGATCCTGGCAGCAGGGCAGAGGCAGGGTCAGGGCGGGTAGCTGCCACCCCAGGGCGCCTCAGACCTTGCTGCCCACCTCCGGGCTGTGGGACAGCAGGGCCATGCACACCCCAACCTGCCCTGTGGTCGCTGTCCTCTCCCTCGTCCCCGGCACCCCTCACACCCCCAGGGAAACGCCAGCCCGTGGCTGTCTGTGCCATCCCTGCCTGCCTCCGTCCCTCCCCACCCCGGGTGGGACCAGGGCCGGGCACCACCCTGGGCCCCATCCTTACGTGTGCTCTCACAGGCCGAGCAGGGGCTCGGGGCCGGGCCGGACTCGGGGCTGTAGGGTTTGAAGCTGATGCCCAGGACGTTCTCTCGAGGCTGCGGAGGTCGGGCACCGAAGATGCTGCTGACCGTGGAGACATGGAGGAGGCTGGGGGGGACACTGCTGGGCGAGGCAGTGGTCTGTGGGCAGAGGGGGCTGTCACCAGCAGCGACTGCTGCCCACCAGAGTCCCCCAGCTGCCACCCTGCCAGCTGTGAGGGTGAAAGCAACACAGAGCTGAGCCCCCCGGCACCACAACGAGCCTGCTCCTCACTGTACCATGAGCCTCATGGAGAGTCACCACCCTGGTGCCTCTCTCTGTACCAGAACCTGAGCCATATCCCACCCAGGATGGCCAAAAACCTCCTTGTCACAGGGTTTCCCCCTTTCCCTTCAGGTGGCTGAACTTCCCAAAGCCATCCCTGTGAGCCAAGCAATCAGCCGGGTATTTGGCATCGTGACAGTCACGCTGTGGCCCAGTTCCACGGGGCCAGTGCCCCAATTTATGCATCTATCCTTAATTAGCCATTTGAAAAATACGCTGCAATTTCCAGCTGTCATTTAGTAATACTTAATAATCGGTGTTTTCCAAGCCCTGAAACGTCCTGCACCCTGGAATGCTGCTCTGCAGTTGTGTCACTCCTGATCCATGAATTCACAAAAGAGTATGTTCCCTTTCCTCAAAATACCCTCTTCCAAATGCTCCTTCGGTGACAGAAACCAGAGCCTCTCATGTTCCATCAGAGAGGACCTGCGAACAAATCCCCAAATAAACGCTGCTTCCTCTACCTTTTGTAGGATGGATGGGGCTTGGAGCAACCTGGTCCAGTGGAAGGTGTCCCTGCCCACGACAGGGGGCTGGAACTGGGTGAGCTTTAAGTCCCTTTCAATCCAAACCATTCTGGGATTCTGTAACAGCGCTTCCTGAAGGGGAGAACCCAGGGAAAAGTGGAGCCACCACCCCGCAGGGACAACTCACCAGCCAGAGATGGGCTCTAACACATCGCTCTGGCAGCCTGTCTCTGATTTTTGGCCCTGCACCGCACCTTTCCCACAACCAGAAATCATCCCTTTCCCTGCCAAGCCAGCGAGGAGCGCCGGGGCTGGAGCACAGCTCCGGAACGGGCAGGACGGGGACACGGGCGCAGCAGGGGCGCTGCTGGGAGCGCCCCTCGCCCTTCCAGCTGCGTTTTCTCTGCCCTCGTGTTTCCTGCCGGGAGCCGGCAGCCCTAATGAGCAGGTCGCGAGGCCGCTGGGGCTCGTGCTGTGTAAATTCGGCCGTGCCCTCCGCGGCGATGCGCGGGTGTAACTTCCTGGGCATTATCCGTGACTCACGGCCCGGCGCGGCCGCGCACGGTCCGAGCGCAGCGCGGCGCCGGCAGCACGCCGGGGACACGCCTGCCCTGCTCGGGCCGTGCCCGCCGAGCCCCGCCGAGCCCCGGGCTCCGGGCGCGGCCGGGCCACCCGCCCTGGCCAGCAGCGGGCTGTGCGGGGCCACCCCCCGGCACGAACCTCCTCCCGCCCCGCGGGCCCTCGGCACAGGCACCGCTAATGTCCCCCGGCCACGGGGAGCCACCTCCCCGCTCGTGGGGAGCTCCCTGGGCTCCTGCGCGCGGGGAGGAGCAGAGAGAGGCGCTTTCCGGAGCGGAGGCACTTTCTGTTTCGCTGCATCAGCCCCACTCTCACCCCTTCCCCGCCAGACAACAGGAACCAGCCTGGATCTGCTCCAGGTTTCCCCACACCCCGACTTCCCAGCAGTGCCGCAGCCTTGCCTTCCCCCAGAGGTGCCAGGGAGCCCAGGGGAGCCCCTCAGTTTCCTCCTCGAGGCTGGGAGGGCCGGAGGGTGCCCTGCAGTGCCCGCCCCTAATGAGCCTGAGCAGCCACAACACTGATGGGATTTCAGTTCTCACGCGCCCACATCGTGGGGCATCCCTGGGCACCCTCAGTGCCCACTGTCAGTGACAGGTCCTGAGCAAAGCAATGGGGGGATGCCAGCAACCCTTCCTGGGAAAAGAATTTCTCCTGCCTGCATATAAATGAGGTTTTTGTAAATACCCTTTTACCCTGGCATTTGTGTGCTCTCTCCACACATCTGATATTTCACGTCTCACCCTGCAGCAGCTGTAACCCTCTGCTTATCAGACCAGCAGAACCGCAATCCTCCAAAGGGGAAACCTCTCCATCACACTCAGAAAACACAGCCCAGCTTCCCCAGGGAGCCAGCAATGCTGGATGCCACAGCACTCCCACCTCCAGTGTGCAAATATATCAAATTAACACCGAAACACGCCATAGGACAGACTGCTCTGAGCACTCCTCAGCAGGAAGCACATGCCCTTTCTTACACTCAGTAAACTTTCAGCTACTTATTTCCTTAAAAGTCTAAAGTCTAAAGCATTTTGTGGGCCTGCCAGAGAAGGTAACAGAGCTCTTGCCACGGGCTCCAGCTGAGCAGCGCAGGGCCACTGCAGCAGAGAAAACAGCGGTGGTTTCGCAGAGATGTTTCTGCCGAGGAGAGCGCGTGGCCCCGGTGACTGAGCGACGGCTCCTGCCCACAAAACCTTTACTCATCCTTCGCTGGCTCTTGAGTAAAAGTCAGAGGCAGAGGCGAGCCCGGATCACACGCGCGGCTGCGGTTGGAGCCCTTTCCCCGATGGCCTCTCTGCAAATGCTCCACCAGCCAGGAGAGTGATCCGTGCCAGAGGCAGCTGTGGGGAGGGGGGCACAGCCAGCCCCTGCCTGCGGCACAGACGGCTTTCACAGGACAGCCAGGAGGGACACTGGGGACACTCAGGGACTCCTGGCCAGCTTTGCTCACCTTGCAGACGAGTGGACACTGCCTGTCTGCAACAAGAGCCCTTTGCTAAACCTGTCAGGAGTGCAAACACCACCTCACTCCCTCTCCCTGCTCTGAGGCTCGGAGCAGAGCTGGGCAAGGCACCCAAACCAAAGACAGCAGCACTGAGGTGCCTGTCCCCTTTGCACCTGCACTGACCTGCAGCTCCGCACCCTGACACGAAGGGAAGGCCCCCAAACCCATGGCAGCAGAGGAGAATCACCAAGGGAAAGGCAATCCAGGCTGGCTGGAGGCTCAGGATCCAGGGAAACCAGCCAGCAGCCACCCGCAGTTTCGGAGTGGGAGGGAAAGCGGAAGCCAGGGAACACCTGGGTGTTGCAACCAGACCCAGGGCCCCACCATGTCTCGGAGGAGCAGAAGGATACAGGAGCTTCCCAAAATCTAGAGCATCAAGAGGGGAGAGAGGGAGGCAGCCTGGCTTCAATAAATTGTAAGGAGCTGCCTCGGATCATCCTCCCCAGCCGAGCTCGGCCGCCCGCCCTGCCCATGGCTCCAGCTGCTCACAGCCCCGTGTCCAGGCTGGGAACTCCTTCACCTGGTTGTGAAGCACCGATTGTCTGCGCAGAGCAGCTCAGCCAGCACACAACGGAGACATTGTCCTCGCTGGGGACAAAGCCGTCCCCAGCCTGCGAGAGCCCCCAGTCCCTCCGGGTGACACCGTCCTGCTCGAGTGCCACTGCTGAGAGGGGCCTCCCTGGGAGGGGACAGACCCAGCCTCAGGACAGGGTGAGAGGACACTGCCAAGATCCCGATACACACAGCAAAGTGAAATCCCAAAGCCAGTCAGGGCCACTTTGCAAGCGCAGGTGACCGACTATCGACTGAGCCAGCCCAATGTGGCCAGGGACAGGTCACCCTATGCCAGTGTGGGCACCCTTCGGGCACAGATCCCAAAATGTTCCAGGGGCTGAGTAACCACTGCTCACCTCACTCCACAGAGGGGCAAACGGAGGCCTGGAAAGGCGAAGCGACTCTGCCGCAGCTGCAGAGCCAAAGGTGGCTCCTGGCACTTCTCATGGCCCATTTAACCCAAGTGACGATGCCAAGGTGGCCCAGTGGGGTTGTCCCGCATTGGGCAATTGGCTCTGTATGTGGGCATCCCAGTTCCTCCCCTACTGTCACCAAGACGCAGTGATGCCACCCTGCTTTGGGGCCACTCTGGGGCCACTTGGCATCTCCTCGGACTCAGCCAACATCCAGCAGGACCCGACTGTGCCCCTGCTCCTGGCTGGCACCCCCACGGCAAGGGGCAGAAAGAGGACAGTGTTGGAGCTGGCCCTGCCTCCCTTGGAGCCCCATCCACCCCGGCACCGCCGCCTTTGTTCCGGATGTCGCTGGCACAGCCGGCGCTGCTCGGCACGGTAATTACTCGCTGCCTCGCCCGGTGCCCAGCCGGGATGGATGTTTTCCTCATGACAGGATGCTCAGCAGAGCCCCACATCCAGGGCTGAGCAGGTCCCGGTCAGCCCAGCCCGAAAAGGGCACAGGGAAAACTGCCTGGAGAGGGGCAGCAGCAGGGCCGTGCCCACCAGTGCAGTGCTGCTGGAAACTGCCGGAGGGCTCCGGAACGTGCCAGGCGGCACCAGACCCCTCTGACAGCACCAGCTGGGCCCCTCAGTTCACAGCTCCAGCGAGGCAAAGTACCCGAGAGCCTCGACACCTCTGCCAGCACGGGGCTGGCACCACGGACGCTGCTGGCTGCCCTCCCTCCATGTGCCCAGGGGTGCCGGAGGCTGCAGCTCCCCAGGCAGCTCCCCCGGCTCCTTCTCCCTCCGGCTGCTGTGACGGAACAGCCCGGAGAGCAGGAGCGACAGACCGGGCCCTCCACCGAGCCCCGAGGGCAGCGGGTCCCTCGAGCCCCGAGCCGCCCGCACTTACCGGGGGGGTTTTGCCGTCCATGGGCCGGGATCGGGGCTGGGCTGGGCTCAGAGCTGCGGCACGGCCATGCCAGCAGCGCGGTGCCGAGCAGAGCCAGCTCCGCGGGCCGGGGCAGGCGGTGTTTGGCGAGCGGGCTCGTACGTCAGTGCCAGCAGCAAACCAGTCGGACCTGCCCGGCCCCGGCCCCGGCGCCGCCGGTTTCCCAACAGCTCCAGGCGGGCCTGCAAAACACCTGCCCTGTGCCGGCCGGCCCAGGGATGCGGGGCAGCGGCAGCGGGGCCTGAGGGGTCCGGCGGCAGGGGAGAGCTGGCCCCAGGGCACAGCAGCATCCCGGGGCTCCCCGCTGCTCTCCTGGCTGCCCGAGCCCCACTTCCTCCCCTCTGTGCCCACCACTCGCTCACCCACAGCTCTCCGGCCCTGCCAAGCGCAGAGGAGGGGATGCACAGCCTTGCCCAAGCCCTCTGGTGTGACCCAGGAGTCAGGATTTCCCTGGCGAGTGAAATGCCGTTTCCCTCTAGTTTCTCTAGAGGCCTTTTCACTCCTTCACTAATGGAGCGATGCTTCTTCCAGGAGCCAGCAGCAGCCCCTGCCTCCCCTGCAGGCACAGCCTGGGGGCTGCTCTGCTTGACCAAGAACTCGGGTAGAAACAGGTGAAAATACCCGGATTAAAGAAGAAAGGCCTAGCTTCGCTCTGTGCTCTCTGATAGCCAGGCCCGTGACCTGCAGTGCCACACGTTTCTGCTGGCATTATTCATAGTGTAAGTCCCTTATTCATCCAGCTCCCCACCCACACCTGCTCATGAGGAGGGCAGGAGACCAGCAGGGACATCCCAGCTTGGAGCAGCCCTGCTGCAGAGCCCCTTCCTTTCGAGGCTGCAAAGCCTGGGCCGGATCCCTCTGACCCCTCCTGCCCTCAGGATCCCAGCTCACAGAGGGGTTCTGAGCCAGCCCTCACTCCACAGTGCACTCCTCTGTACTTTTCACAGGCAGGAGTGGTTTTGGGGGTTTTTTGTTGGCTTTTTGTGCCTCTGCAGGCTGTGCCTGCTGAGGGCCAGGGGTGACCAAGCACTGAGCTGCACCCCTAGACAGCCCTGAGCCAGCCGTGCCCCCTTTAGCTGCTGCATCCAATTCAGAAAAGGATTCTCAGAAAACAACTCCAGGAATCATTCATCACTTACTACAAAGCCACTTGTGGAGAGCAAGTTCCAGAGAACAGGGTGTGTGGCTTGACCCCAGCAGCCTGATGGTAAATGTCAGCGTGCACAGCAGCTCCTGGGTGAAATCCTCACCTTCCCTGCTGCTAACTGCTGCTGGGAGCCCTCCCAGCCAGCAAAGAGGAGCTGAAACACACAGCCAGAGCCTGCTCTGCCAGCCCAGGGGAGCTGCTCCAGCCTCTGGGCATGAGGGAATTGGGATGAGGATCACTGTGCTCCGCTCTGTCCTGCGGCAGGGCTGTGCGGAACCAGCCCTCCGGCCCCATCCCTGCCCAGCTCAGTGCAGCATCACCTGTCTGACCCCGCTGTCATCCTGGGAAAGCTTCCTGAGGGACACCAGGGAGGGAAATGCGCAGACCCAGGTGCTCCTGGCCTGGGTTTCTGTGTGGTGTGTCCACAGGGAGGCATTTCAGGGTCAGCCACATCACCTCCAGCTCACACTGTCCCCTCACCAGCCTCGCCCTGGCAGTGCCCTCCCTGCAGAGCTCAGGTGCCAGCCCAAGCCCCAGCCATCCAAGCATTCTGCAGAACTCTCGTTCCTCCTCAGCCTCTTTCATCTTCCTCTAAACTGCCAACCACGTCTCCCAAGCCTCTGAACTGCCTCACCCCCAGGACCAGCCCCACGGCGGCATTTCTGCAAAACTCCCACTTTCCTGGGCTTTGGTCCCGTTGGTTTTAATTGTCATTACCTTACACAAAACACAGCCTGTGGCTTTGTGTGGGACTGGCTGTGCTTCATCTCAGGACTCCTCAGTTCAGCCTGACGTGACTCGGGCCGAGAGCAGAATGGCAGGACATCAGCTGGTCTGCCCGGGGCCGGGGGATGGACCCAAGGCAGGGATGGCATCTGCTGCTGGTGCTCCGGCCAGGCTGCAAGTTTGTGGCCTTGGCCTTCAGCAGAAAGGATAAGTCAGGGAAAGCAGGAGAAATCTCCTGCTTCAGGCGTTTAAGACGGTTCTTCAAAGAGGAGCCTGCATGTCTGTGCCCACCATGATGCCCTCTGAGTCTGTCCAGAGCACTTTTGGTTTCTCTTGTCTGTGTCCTTTCCCCTAACGCCCCAGAGGGAATTTCCTCTCCTGGAGGAAAATCACTTTCCATCACAAGGGCCTCAGGAAAGCCCTCAAGCAAGCTCTGAGGCAAAGCAGAGCACTTACAGCCTGCTGGGTGGTGATTGAGGTCCCAGCATCACCAGGCGGGCAGGACAGCGCCGTGGGGCCGGGGATCACAGACACACCTGGGGGGCCACCACAGCCTCGGGGACAGCGGCAGCCCCCGTGTCACACTGGATTCCCGATGTCACCCCTGTGCGAGGGCATTGGCAGGACATGGGATAGCCCAGAGGTTGTCACTCGGCCCCAGAAATGGAGAAAGGGGAATTACAGGCTGAGGCAGGAGGCTGAGCCCAAAGGAAGGGGAAGCCAGAACCCCCTCCTGGGACTCCAGGGCTGGTTAGAACCTGGCTGGATTTACTGCTGGCAGGACAGGACACGGCGCTGTGCTCAGTAAAACCCCTGAGACAGGTCACCCTCAGTGCTAACACTCACCTGTGCCGTGCTTTTAACATCTCATTTCACAACAAAGCAGCAGAGACATCGTTTAGTCGCACTTGCCTTTCTCAGCACGGCCCCGCTTTGCTCAGAAAATCCCCCAGAATTCTTCCTGTCACGCTCTGTCGGAAATGCCCAGCCCGGGCTGAGGCTTTGGCTGGGGTGAGTGGGTGGACAGCGAAGAGAAGTGGAAGTGGCTGCTCAGTGACTTTTCTGGCGCTGTTCGAACGCCTCCGAGACGTCACTGAGCCAACCCCCGGGGGAAAAACGAGCACTCAGCTGCCGCCGGGGCAGAGTCCGGCCCCGCGCTCGCCCTGCTGCTGCGGAGGATGCTGAGCGGCCATGGTCGCCTCTGCCACCGCCCTGGCACTGTGCCTGGCGCTGCTCCTTGCCTGCCCGACGCGCGGTGAGTCTCTCGTGCTGGTTTTCATCTCCCTGCTGGCTGGGGCTGAGCCCCCACGGCTCCGGGTGGGTTCCTTGGGAACGGGGAGCAGACAGAGGCAGGGTTGGAGCCGCAGCCTGGACACCCTGCCTAGGTGCTGAGCCCTCAGATCAGCGCTTTGGAGTCGGGAGTGCGCATTGTTTGCCTTTCATTGCTGGTTGGGAGCCCAAAGGCTCAGCGAGGGGCACCAGCCTCGCTTGTCCGCAGTGGTGTGACCACGAGTGGCCACGGTCACTGTGGACATAGTGCTGGGCTGGGTGTTTGCCAGCAGACAGCAGTTTCCCGGGAAACCTGCAAGAGAAAGGTGGCAGATGTTATCAGCGGGGCTTTTCTGCCAGGTGACAATACTGAGATCAGGCAGGAGGTGTGAAAAAGTCTGGTTTCATCCAGGCAGCAGATGAGCAAAACAGGAAAGCCGAGTCCAAACAGAGCTGGTGGCAAACAGCAGGGGATGGGGGATGCAAATACAGCTCCTTTCTCGGGGCAGAAAAGCACCGAGAAGCCCCAGTTGGGCTGTCCCCAAAGAAAGAGGAAGAAGAGGAGGGAGACGAGCAAATCCTGGAAGTCAGAAAGAGAAATCGAGGCAAAGGCTCGCACATTTCGGGTGGGCAGTGCTGTTACGTCACCCGTGGCAGGGCGATGCTGCAGGAGGCCGTCCCGAGGCTCCTGTGGGCCGGGGGCCGTGCAGCCTCCCCCGGGCTCACCGAGCTGTGTCCCGCAGGTGAGGGGCTGGCCAGCCCCCGGCGCGTGCGCTTCGCCGCGGAGGTGGCGCGGCACCTGCTGAGCTGGGAGCCGGGGCACGGCTGCCCCAGCAGCGCCCGCTACGACGTGGAGTACAAAGTGTGAGTAACCCGAGGGGGAACACGGGGGTCCTGCCCTGCCGGGACCTGATTCCAGCTCTCTGCTCACCCCTGGTGCTTCTCCCCACAGCTATGGCTCAAGTGTCCCCTGGACGGCCATCCCGGAGTGCAGGAAGACCTCGGCGCACTCCTGCGACCTCACCTACTACACCCTGGACCCCGAGCGGCGCTACTACGCGCGGGTCAGGGCCGTGTCCGGCAACCACACGTCCCACTGGCAAAGGACCAGCGCCTTCTCCCCGCAGAATGGTGGGTTGGGGTCTGCCTCTGTCCACCCCGCACTGGGGTTGGTGGGGTCAGGGTGCCAAAGTGCTCGGGAGGAGCTGTGGGATGAACAAACACAGGGGTATTTCTGTCCACACCTGCCTGGAGGGCAGGCAGGCTGCGCAGGGGGATGGGACAGCCCGAGGATGGGTGGGACAGTCACAGCTCAGCCTGGTGCTGCGAAGGCTGAGGGCTGTGAACAGGAAGCGGCCCTGACCTGCTGGTGTGACTGGTTTGCTTGCAGCTGGCCTGCGCCTGGCGGGCCAGAGCCTCTCCGTGAGGGGCAACTCCATCCAGGTGCGGCTGCAGCTGCTGCTCCACGCCGGGAACGTCAGCGCGGAGTACAGCGACTTCCAGAAGGAAATGACCCGGTACCACGTGTACGTCAGGAGGACGCAGGACAACCACACGGTGAGAGGAGCTGCTGCTCCCGTGTTGTCCCCATCTGTCCCACACGGTGCTGCTCAAGTGGAAAAACAGATTGTTAAAGCACGGCCTTCTGTAGGAGGTAGTGCTGAGCTTTCTCACGGCCACAGCAGCACAGAGAGGTTGCTCTGCGTGTTTTATGGCAGAGTTTTCCAGCTCTCGTGGGGATTTTGGGTGTAGCTGCTGCGATCATTATCGCAACACACCCTGGGGACTTTCCCCAAGGGACAGTGGAGGAGGAGGAGGAGGGAGGAAAGCAGGAGCTGGGGGCTCTTGGGTGCCAGCCCCTGCTCTGCTCGTTGCAGTTCCGGGTGGTGGAGAAGAGCGCGGAGTTCACCATCAGTGACCTGTTCTGGGTCACCGAGTACTGCCTGAGCGTGGAGCCCAGCATGGCCAACAGGCCCGTCCCCACCGCGCGCAGCAACGAGCAGTGCGTCACCACCGGCCACAGGGACAGTAAGTGGGACCCAGGGAAGGGGGGAATCGTGGCATGCAGACCCCCCCCCCAGCCTGCTGGCCCTGGGGACGTGGGGGTCCACGCCAGGGCAGCCTCTCTGTGCTGTGTGCTGAGGAGTCCCCCTCTCCCCCCTCACCTGGTCATGACCTCTCTTGCAGGGAGCGCAGAGCTTCTCCTGGGCATCCTCAGCTCCTCCTTCAGCATCCTGCTGCTGCTGGGCCTCCTGGGGGCTCTGCTGGCACGCACCTACGTAAGGAGACCCGTGAGGACGCCGTCTGTGCTGGTAAGGCAGGGACAGCACCATGGCACCCTTTGCGGCCAGAGCAAGGCTGCAGGCTCGGGGAGCGCTGGCAGAGGCAGGCACCAGCCAGGGATGAGGCACAGCTCACTCCTCTCTTTCTCTCCCTCCCAGAAGTCCTTCATGAAGCAGAGCTCGCTCTGGGTGGAGCATGAGCCCCCATCCTCGGGCAGCCTGGATGCAGACCCCATCCAGCAGCTCTTCCTGTGCCAGAAGGAGTCCCAGCTGGACAGCAGCCGTGCCGGCAGCACCAGCACAGCCCAGCTGCCCCTGGAGCAGGCCTGGAAGCTCCCAGCACGGCCCAAGGACCAGCTGTGCCTGCTGGGGCCCACGAGGAGCAGAGACAGCAGCGGCACCAGCACTGACAGCGGCATCTGCCTCCACATCCCCTCCTCCTCCTCCTCCCTGAGCTGCTCCGCAGGCCCTGAGTCCCAGGGCTACAGGCAGCAGCTGCCCACTGCCGAGGACAGTGGAGTGGGCTTGGAGAGCCCCTGCCCCACTCCTGGCTGCTCCTCTGGCACCGGGAATGCCAGCCCAGGGGAGCCCGGGCTCTCCCCTGCCGCCCGGGAAGAGGTGGAGTTCCGGGGGTACCTGCAGCAGCCCAAGGGCACCGTGCAGCCAGAGCAGCCCCCGGACAAGGCAATGCCCCTCCTGGGCTGTGCAGGGCCCGGGCAGGGCCTGGGCAGCACTGGCACTGTGTTGGACATTGAGTGCTCCGAGCTGGCTGTGTCCAAGGGGTATTTGAAGCAGTCCTCTCCCGAGCGTCCCCTCACACAGGACCTCGCTCCGTGGGGAGCCCCTGCCTGGGACTTTTCCAGCCAGGTGGGGCCCCAAGCCCCCACTCTGCTGAGCTGGGCAGCTCCAGGTGCTCCATTGACCTCCAAAGCCAGCCCTGAGCTGCTGAAATCTCCCTTTGACCTGAGCATCTTCGACAACACTGCCTTCCTGGGGATGCTGCCGCTCGTCTCCAGCCTCGGCTCCGACTGGGTCACGCTGCCCATCAAGCCCCTGGGGCGGCTCAGCGGGGACAGCAAGGACAGCAAGGACAGCCGCCTGTGACCCGTGCTGGGGCCACCAGCCCTGCACACTGACCCAACTACCTCGCCTGCCACTGGATAAGCTACCACTGACTCCTGAATGTTCACTGTGCCGGGCCCAGGAGCACCAGCTCAGCCCCTGGTGGGGCTGCTTTGGCCCCAGTCCTGCTGTGGGCAGCCCCCAGTGCGTCCCTCCAGCCAGTCCAGCTAACGGGAGACTGGGATGGGCCGTGCTGGAGGGGCTCATCCCGACCTCCCCGGGCCACCAGGGATACACACCAGGGATCCTCGGCCTTCTCTGCCCTCCTCAGCAGCCCAGCACAGGGCGTAGGGCCACTCTCGGGGCCTGGGCCAGTCCTGTGCCTCCACTTCCCCCTTTCCTGGGCCGGCGCTGGGCTCCTCCTGCTGACGTCCACACTTCTGATGCCATCCCGAACTTTCACAACGCAGACACCAAAAGCAGATGTCGGCCTGACATCAGCAGCCTGCTGCTGGCAGCACGGGGCTCCCGCCCTGCCTGACCTCGCACGGATGGACCGAGGGACTTTCCTGACCCTGCAGAGACCCTTCAGCATCCAGGCCCCCTGGGAGAGCCCCAGAACAGGATATGGGATGCACCTACGAGCCCAGCACGAGCCAGGGCAGTCCCACCCACACTATGGTCTGTGTTCTGCCACTGCTGGATACAGACATTATTTATTGCATTTCATTTGTAAATACAGAAAGGATGTGGTGTTATTTATTTGGTCCACTTGTCTGTTCATCCTCTCCTAAGGCCAGGCTGAGCTTTCTGTTTCCAGGTTTGGACATTCCCCATCAGCAAGGGGCAACGTGCCCTTGCCTCACGTGAGGAGAAGCATTTCCACATCACTCCTGGGAGAAAGGAGAACCAAGACAGCTCTCCAGGAGCTCCTCACGCACCTGAGTTCCCGGGTGGTTGTCCCTGGGGAATTTGTGGGAGCACTCACCAGAGGAGCAGCGGGGAAAAGGAGCTGGGCTGCTCACAGTGATTCCACAGGGACGCACATCCCGTGGGACAGCGCATGGGGACATCGCCAGGGGAGGACAGGAGCAGAACAAATCAAACCCAGGGGCGGAGGGAACCAGGAAAGGCAACAGTCAGGGCTCTGCTCAGCAGCGTGGTGTTCGGTCACAGGTTGGCTCGATGACCTCAGAGGTCTTTTCCAAATGGTTCTGTGATGCTGTGAGCAGGTGTCGTCAGAATGGAAACAGGATGAGACGGAGCAGCTCACCCTGGGTCACCTTCCAGGTCACGGGAAAGCTTTTCCAAAAGTGACTCCGTTTCCAAGAACCCTCACGGTGGGATGGTCCCAGTAAAACTGCTGGTGGAAACCCTCCTCGGGGAGGTGTTTTTCAGGTGAAGGGTTTTTGGTTTTATTTTCAGGTTTTCCAGCGCAGGCAGGAGGAGGGGGCTGATCCTTGCTGTGTTTCCTTCTCTTACATCTCACGTGGCACGGCTCACGCGTGAGATCCATCCCTGCATCCCACAGGGACGTGGAGGGCACTGGGAGCCTCCTCCTGCCCCTCCACTGGCAGTCCTCTTCTGTCTCTGAGTATTTTGGGGGTTGGAGCTTTTTGCTTTCTTTTTAATTTTTTTCAACTTCCTCTGGAAAACGGAGTCATCGAAAGCGCAGCTTTTTTTCGTTGTTTTTCTTTTAAACGCTGCTGACGTCAGGATCCCGTGTCGTGCAGGGCTCCGCCGGATCCTGCTCACCACAGAGGGCTCCCAGCCCCCAGGGGGTGGCACTTCCCCCTCTCCATCAGCAGTCAGAGCTCTCCTCTCAACCAGGAGAAAGCCGCAGACCACAGGGTTCAGCTTCGATAGCCGAGAGCACAGCCGGTCGCTGGGACTCCACGGAAACCCCACTCTGTCCTCATGGGTTTCCCTACTCACAACCACGTGGGTCTCATGAGTTTTTCTTCGTTTTTCTTCTAAGAGAAATTTGCAAAGAAATGGTCCCAAGGCCTCCCGTGCCTCGCCAGCCCCCGCTGGCCAAGCAGGGCCTCTCTCTGTGGCCACAGAAGCTCCCCATGGCTGCTCTCCTGCTCCAGGCACTTCCACAGCCACTTGCTCTGCTGAGACCAAAGGCAACTGGCCCAAAAAAAATCCAGCAGGAACTCCACAGGGGCTTTCTGAGGCAGTGTGGAGAACCAGCTTCCATGTAGGTGCAGCTGTTGGATGGAGGAGGAGGAGGAGGTCTGAGCCAGATTTCCCTTTTCCTCGCGGCGTTTTCTGCAGTGGCACAAATCCAGTCACAATCTGGGGCTCGTGGCTCTCCTCCTCAGCTGGTTCCCTAAGGAACAGTCTGCTCCCTGCTCCCTGGGCATGCAGGAAGCTGGGAGCTCTCTCAGCCATGGGGAACGTGGCTGTTTTCTCCAGGATGAGTGCTGAGGAGTCCTGGGATAAGGCTGCATCCCCTTCCTCCGCCCCAAGCAAGGGGAGGCTGTGCCAGTGCCGGCCCCAGGCACCTCCTGTGCTGCCATGGCTGCGGAGGGCCAGCGAGAGAACTGCAGATGGAGGAGCTGCTCAGGGAATTCGTGGAGTTTCCCTCTCTGGAGACATCCCAAACCAATCTGGATGCGTTCCTGTGTCACTGCTCCAAGTGACCTTGGGCAGGGGGAGTTGGACCAGATGTTCTTCACAGGTCCCCTCCAACCCCAGCTCTTCTGTGATGCTGTGGAGCTTTTTTAGCAACAGAAACTGCACCGCTGCCATTTCAGTCGAAATCCAGCAGTTCAGGGGCTGTTTGTTACAGAAGTGAAAACAGAGGAATTCCCCCCGGCTGGTTTTGGTTGCTTTTTCTGGTGCTGGGCTGTGGGTGAGAGGCAGCGAGAGGAAGCGCTGCAAGAACACCCAGGCTCCAGCCTGGGCTCCCTGGCCACACGTCCCATCGCAGGGACAGCGGGCAAGGAAGCACAAACCAAAGCCTGTGTGGGGAGAAACCAAAACCAGAGCCCAGGGAAAGCCCCTGCAGCCGCACAGCCACAGGCAGGACTTCTGCTGGAAAACCCTTGGGATTGTCCTGGGGAAAGCTGTGATGCCCAGGGGCTACAAGGCAGCACGGAGGCTTTGGGGCACAGCACTGGGGGATGGGGGGACAGGGGGATGTCCTACCTGCTCACCAGCCCAGCTCCCACCTCACAGGCCCTGGTTGGGGAAGGGCTCATAGCCACTGCCCGAGGTGCCCAGCGAGCCACTGATGCTGAAAGGTGGCACCAGCTCCAGTGCCACTGACCCCAGCCCGCTGCAGGGAGAGCAGAGAGGTCACCAAGCTGCCTGTGCCCTGCCAGCCCCCTGCCCGCAGCAGGACTGGGTGGATTTGGGACTGGGGAGGGTGTGTGACACCTTGGCACTGCACAAAGGGAGCTGCCAGCCTGCCTGGTCCCCCCATGGCGTCACTCACCGCGAGTGGTAGAGGCTGAAGACGAAGTCAGGCCCTGGGGAGGTGGGAGGAAGAGGAGGGAGAGGTGTCAGAGCCACGAGGTGCCATGAACTCACCTCTGCTTTGCCCTGAGTCTGTGTGGCAGGGGCGGGACCGGCAGGACAGCCAGCGGGACCAGGGCGTCACCGTGCATCCCCCTCCTCACCTCAGAGCCCCCCTGCACCAGGAGACCCCATCCCTCACGCTCCCCACACCCCAATCCCTGCGGCCCCATGCTCTGAGTGCCCCTGCCCTGTCCCCGCTGTCCCCTGCCCTGTCCCCTGCCCTGCCCGTACTCACGCCGCCGGGAGTGGCCCCTCCGGTACCACCGGATGAAGGTGTAGCCAAAACTCGCCAGGACCAGCAGGGCCAGCGCAATGCCCAGCACCACCCCGATCACCTTGATGGGCTCCTGTCCTGGGAAGCAGAGGGAGGAGGGGCTCTGCAGACAGACACCTCCGGGAGGCTGGGGGTCCCGACTGTCCCCCGCAGGGGACAGGACACCTGGGGGCTGGGGTACAACTCTGCGGAGTGTGTGGTCCCCGCGGCGGGGAGGGACTGCGCCCTGCAGGGCCGGGCGGGACCGTGGCACAGAGATTTTTGCTACCCCCAAAGCCCCATTGCGGAGACCACCGCTGTCCCCAGATGAGCTTGCAGGTGGGACGGCCACCGGGAAGGGAGCTGGCCACCCTGGCAATGCCGTATCCCCACTCCTGCTCCCACTCACACCCTCGTGGGGTGATGCTCCTTTCCTGGTGGCGCTGGAGCCGCCGATGCGCGCAGCCAGCCCCGTGCAGCCCCATTTCTGGGCTGGCAGTTCCCTCTAGAGGATGCTCCTGTCAGGACCAGCCGCCAGCGCCGGGCGAGGACTGGGCACGGACGGGGCTGGGACACGGACGGGGCTGTGCGGGCCCTCTGCGGGCTCGGCACCGCTCCATCCCCGCTCCGTGCCGCGGGGTCTGGCAACATCCGGCACCGATCGATGCTCCTGGAACTGTCAGGACACCCAAGGTGCCCCGCATAGCCCCTGAGCATCGATTCCTGTGCTGAGAGCTCTGCTAGGGCTGTGCCAGGAGGGCACAGGGGCTGTGGGCACTGCCCCGCAGCACGGCCAGCGCAGGGCGCAGGGACGAGGTTGGATGCGGCACCGGCAGCGAGGAGACCGCGGGAAGGGATGACCTAAGAGCAGCTAAATTTAGGCAGATGCCAGCGGAGTGAGAACATTTCCCCTGTAGTCGCGGTGTTTACACAGCGAGCAAGGTCCCGGGGCGTCCCGCAGCCCTCGCTCCACCTGACGGACCCACGAACAGCCGGAGCCGCGCAGCACCGCGCCGCCAGCTCCCGGGGTTCGTGCACAGCAGCAGGAGCTGCCTGTCCTGCCCTGCCCTGTCCCTTCCTTTCCCTTCCACCCGGCCCTCCTGGCAGTGCTCAGGGTACATGGGCGGCCAGCGTTCCTGCTGGGGCAGGGGCGAGCCGGAGCCCCGGGACCCCCGGCGTGGGTGAGGCCGGGGAGCTGCAGCGGCCGTGACTCACGGCGGGAGCTGCGGGGCAGGAGGAACGTGGTGCAACAGCCTCCCTGAATCAGCCGGCTGCCGAAACTGCCCCGTCCCCACGCCCACGGCCCGTGGGAGGGTGACGGCGCCGGGCCCAGGCCCTGCCCCGTGCCGTGTGTGGGAGGCACCCCTGCCCCGGCACCCTCGGGAGCGGAGATCCTCACATCCCGAGGGATGGCCCCGAGCAGCACTGCTCGGGCAGGGCCACACCAGCAGCGAGCCCCAGCTCACGGGGCAGAGGGGAGGGAGGTCACCAAACCACTGCCCCGGCCACGAACATCCCAGCTCTGCCCCGTGAGGGGGACAAAGGCCACCCACTCACCTGTCCGGGAGTCCATGTCCCGGTGTTGTGCAGCAGGAGCTGCTCTCGGCTGTCCCGGGCTGGAGGCTGCTGCTGCAGAGCTGTCTGTGCTGGAGCCTGGCACGTCCTGCCTGTCCCCTCCTCTCCTGGTGACACAGCTGCCTCACTGCAGCAAGGCTGGGCACCAGTCCTGGCCCACTGGTCCAACTGGTTCGCAGGGAGAAAGCAGAGGAGCTGCAGCAGACACGACAGACGGCACATCGCCGTGCCCAGCCCGCCTGCGTGGGCAGCTCTGCCCTCCCGCTGCTGGAAGAGGCTGACCTGGGAGCACTGGGAGCCCGAGGGGCCGGGACACCCTGGACACAGGTGAGTCCAGCCCTGTCAAGGTGCCCGGGTGGCCGTGTCCTCTGACTGCCACCTCCTGGCAAAGACCAGCAGCCGGGAATGTGGCAGAGGCCCACGCAGAGCCCAGGCTTGGGGCCTCACGCAGGACCCCAGGAGATAGGGGAGGACAGGGGTGACCCTCACCAGCTGCCCCCTGTGAGCCACGTCCCAGGATGATGCACTTACAGCTGTACTGGATCCTCTTCTCAAAGGCCCAAACCACGGGCTCAGGTGGGAATCAGCTCCTGCTGGGGTAAAGGGAGAACCACCTCCTGTGGCTGCAGGAAAAGGTGACAAACAGGTACAACCACTGACAGCTGCAAACTGGGCATCCAGGGGCAAAACTCCCCCCTGCTCTGTGGCGCCGTGCCAGGCACAGCCTCCGACCCTGCTGTGCCCCACATCAGTGGCAGTGGGTGGCCAGGGCAGGAGCCAAGCCCGCAGCAGCCCTGCCCAGGGCAAGCACCTGGGTGCCAAGAGCAGGGGCGATGCCTGGGGCCTGCAGGGCCAGCAGAACGCAGAGGGGACAACGGGAACTGCAGCCCCCCAGGCCCTGGCAGTGCCCAGCTCAGAGAGGCTGAGACCACTCCTTGCTGGGCAGCGGAGAGGACAGGGATGGGGGTGTGTCCGTGTGGCTCGGGGATGCCAGTGCCACTCAGAGCCCGGGGTCATCCCTGCCTGACCCCTGCCTGACCCCAGGGGAGCCAGATGCCCGGAAACCTGTGTCATGCCAGCCTCCGGGAGCAGGGAAGGGTGACTGGCTCCAAACGCAGCCGCACTCCAGGAAGCAAAGCCCCGGAGGCTGTGACACAACATCTGCAAACCTGAGCTGCTTCCTCAGAGCCTTCGGAGCCTCAAAGGAGGAGGGGCTGCTCCTGCCGTGCCACCGCTCCTGGGCCGCTCTCCCTTCCATGGCAGCGGGGCTGGCACTGGGATGCTCTGGGGAGGCTGCCAGGACCTGCCAGGTGCACCAGGGACCCACACTCTGCCCAGCTCCCACTGCTGCAGCCCCTAAACCATTTTTCAAGGTGAAATCTCCCCCAGCAGCACAGGCAGCCTCTGGCTGGACCCTGCATCCCGCATTCTCTGGGCACCGCACGGACCACGAGGGCCGAGCACGCAGCCAGACGAGGTCCCCACTCCCTCCAGGGGGGCTGGATCCTCACTGGGAGTGTGGGGAGGGTGCCCCTTACCTGCAGAGCCACAGGTGGATCCCAGGCCAGGCTGTGGGAGCGGGCAGGATCCCTGCTGGCAGAGACGAGCTGGCACAGCGATGGCACAGCTCCCTGAGGAGATGCCGGTCGTGGGTGCTGCGCAGTGCGCCGCTGGCACAGCTGCACACCTGGCAGCGGCAGGACCGTTGGGAAAGCCGGATTAGCACAGGAGGAGGGGGGAATTAGCTGCTCGGCACATCCTGCACACCCAGCACCTCCAGCATGAGTGCGCAGAGGGCAGCCCGCAGCCTCCCCGACCCCAGCCCGCTCCCTGGGCCACCCTCACCCCGCTGGGGCCGTGGCTCCTGCACCATCAACCTCCCAGCCACCCTGCTGGGCTAAGGCAAACTGCTCCATCCCAGAGGGATTGATTATTCCTGGATAATCACAGATCTATGGCCCTCGGCCATCCCTGAGAGCACCCCATGGTCTCCCCCTTGCAGTCTGGGGTAACCTTCCATTGGCACCCACCTGCCTTCCCTTCAGCTTCCCCCAGCCGTGACCCGGGGCTGGCGGGGACACAAAGACCGAGTGACCCGAGAGCACAAACTCTCCTCCTTTCCTCCTCCACCTACTCAAACCTCGCTTTGAAAACAACCCAGCGCAACGCGGAAGAGCCGGACAAAGAGCGGGATGGCCGCGCATCCTCTTATCATCAGGAGGAGCAGGAAAAATCAGTCCGTTCACTTGTGATAAGCCATTTGGTGACAGCAGCCCCGCAGGTGAGTCACCCCCAGTGGCAGATGCTCGGGAGATTACCGCAGGTGATGGTGCAGCTGACAGACCGGTGTTGTATTACAATACAGACCATAATTCCTGTTTCACAACTCCCCTTGTGGGTTTTAAGGAGGGCCGGGGCGGTGCTGCCCCAGTGCGAGCTCGGCGTGGGCACAGCGCAGAGGCTCCGGGCTGCGGGAGCATCGCCGGCCCGGCTCCGGAGCACCGGGCAGCCGCAGCCTCCCCGGCTCCCGCTCCGGGGCACATCTGCCGGGTTTCTGCGGGGAGAAGGACCGCGCTGGAGCTGGATGAACATGGTGAGTCCCTGGCAGCGCTGCCCCCGGCCTCGGCACGGGCACCAGCCCCCCGCACACCCCGTGCCTGGCCGCGCTCCAGGCCTGGAGCGGTTCTGAGGGGATGGGGCAGCCCAGGCCCACTGAGCTGCTGCTCCCCGGCCCTGGCAGCAGCCGGGGAAGGGTTCTCCCCCCTGTTTCTCACACCCCTCCGTGGCTGGATACAGCACTTGGGTACCCCCACCAACTCTCACTCCCACATTTCTGGGCTGCCTTCCCCTCTCCCGGCCTGGGGAGCAGACGAGCAGGGCAGTGCCCCCCTGCCAAGGGGAACAGGCCCTTCTGAAGCGTCTCACCCCATCCCTTGAGAAGGGGCTGGTTCCTGGGCACCGCCTGGGTGAGAGCCAGGCCCTGCCACCCCCAGCGCGGCACTGCCGGTCCCTCTGCTCGGCGCAGGGGACACACCTGCAGCGCCCTGCGCGGGCAAAGCCACGGCCACCAAACGCCAGGCCGGCACGCAGTCCCTCCCTGCGAGGGACACGCTTCCCTGAGAGGGCAGACACGTGTGGCCAAGCTCGCCAGGCTCTGTAAAACCCTCCAGCAGCAGCACGCCGGGACATCAACCCCTGCAGCACGGGGAACTCACTCCCTGCAGCGCCTACACACACCCACGGGTGAGATCCCCGCAGCCAAGGAGTCACCCTCGGAATCCGATCACCCTGCGAAGCTTGGCCTGGTGAAGGAACACCCCACCTGCTCCTGAGGGAGGGACGAAGCCCAGCTCCGCACGCCCTGCAGCCCCCCAGCACGGATTCTCGTCGGAACTCCACGGCTCGTGGGCTGGCACTGGCACAGCCGCAGCCCGGAATGGCCGTGGTGGCATTAAGTGCTCCGAGAGAGCACGGCAAGGGAGCTCAATCAGTTCCGGTAGCACTGGGCTCTGCAGGGAATCACGTGCCTCTGCTCCACGCAGGGGTGGGCACGGCTCTCGCCCTGCTTTGGATTGAACCAGTGCGGCTCTTGCTCGTAGCGTGGGTTTGAGAGGAGTCGTGGCGAGGCTGCTCCAAGCTGCGAATCCCTTTGAAACAGAAGAGGTTCGTGGACTGAAGAAAATGCTGAAAAAACCCACAAAAAAACCCAGTAATCACCCATCTCACCTGCATCGGCACCAGAGCTGGTGTCTCGGAAAGGAGCCCAGTGCTGGATGACGTGATGGGGACAAGCATGGGCAGTGTGGGGACAGCTGTGCTGCTGCAGCGGGGTCTGGAGGATCCATCATGGCCTGGGACCGTTCCCGCCGGGAACCGTTAGGATCCCATTATCCAGGTGGTGCCCGGCGCGGGCCCACGGTGACACAGGAGGTCAGCATGAGGAAGGACCGGCCCCACGTGCCCTGGGCTGCCTGTGCTGGCAGATGCTGGTGCAGCGTTACAAAACTCCCAGGCCTCCGGGAGCTTTCCCCTTCTCCGCAGAGGATCGGCTCGGGAAGGGCAGCCGAGGTGGGAGACGCAGGACCCAGGCTCCCCTTCCCATCCTGCCCTCCTGCTCCCAGCAGCTCCCTGGCACCAGGAAACAGGCTCTGCACCCCAGGAGCTGAGCAGAGCCCGTGCAGGGGTGGGGAATTTGGCACAAGCTGCCCACACTCGGCACGGGTGCCAGCTGAGCCTGGCTTTGGGAGAAAGGCTGCTGGCATTTCCTCAGAGAGCCAGACACCAGCATGCTGGGACACAGCCACATGGCACCGGGCAGGATCCAGCCCTCCCCGGCACAGGTCACTTCTTGTTCCCAAAACCAGCGACAGGGAGGCACCGTTTCCTGGCACACACAGCCAGCCTGCCTTTGTGAGCTAACCCGGGGCTAATGGCTTGGCACTTGCTGTAAAATCCTGCTGGAGGAGCGTGTGTGCGTGGCTAAACATGCCCTGGCACAGTGGCCCGGGCAAGGAGGGCTCACCTCTCCTCTGACCTGCTGAGGGCTGGCACACAGCCCCCTTCAGCTGTGCCACATCCCCGGTGCCCCCACAGCGCTCTGCCAAGCCCCAGCCTCTGAGCCCTGGGATGGCACAGGGACCTCTGCTCTTGTTTGAGGTGACAAACACAATCATCTCCAGACCTGTGCTGCTCCTCAAGTTCAGCAGTTGGAGCAAAGGCTTCCAAATCCCAAATCATCCTGGGTTGTGCACCTGGATCTGTGAGTTTATCACAGTGGGTTTGACTTTCCCTACCTCTGTCCATGCAAAAAATCTTGTCTTACCTGTGGTGGCAGAGTCCAGAAGCAACAGCAAAGGAAAAGAGCTCACTGAGGCTGGCTGGGCATGGAAGGGAACAGGCTCAGCGGAGCAGGAACACCTTTCCAAACGGCTGCTGCTCGGTGGCACGGCACAGCTGCGGCTGGAGAGCACGGAACAGACACCCACAGTGCCCACCTGAGCCCTCCCAAAGGGGCTCTGGGCTGCAGCCCACCCACCGAGCACGGGCTCACAGCACCGGCCCTCCCATTGCCGAGGGTTTCTCCTACAAGGAATTGTCACGGGAGGATAATTTTGAGGAGCTCAAGCGGATCAATGCCTGACTCATCCGCACTCCAGCCCTGGCTGTGTTTATCCCGTGTCTTAGCAGCGGCACAGCCCCTTCGCTCCCTCCCTCCCCGCCCTAGGAGTGCTGGTTCCCCTGGCTCGGGCTGGTTCCTCCGGTGCTCCTGCAGCCCACGGGGAGCGCTCGGGCTGTGCCACCCCGGTTCTGACCCTGCTGAAGACACAGCCCCGCCGTGACATGCCCTGTGCCGCAGCCCCGCAGGCGTGTGTATTTTGACTCAGGGTTTCTCGGCACATCGGAAAGCGCCTCTTTCGCAACATCTGCGACTTTTTGAGCCTCTGGTGTGTTAATGGCAGTAACTCTACACCACTGAGAGCCGGTTACTGGGATTGCACAGGTGGTGCCTATGGGAACAAGGCAGCAGGTGACCCTGGGTGACCGCGGAGCCAGGCGTTGTCACACAGGACACGCCACCCCCATTCCCAGCAGCTCTAAACCCACCTCTGATGGAGGCTGAGGCAGTTTCCCTGCTGCCCTCCCTGAGCTGTGAACCCGCCACAGGGCCGGCTACCCTCGCTACAACACACCCTTCCACCTTCCAGCTGCTTTTTGGCTGCACTTTCAGCTCATTACCTGTTTTCCCCTCTGCTTTGCAGGACTCGGCCTCGGAGCGGCTCAATGGCAGAGGTAACACCTGTGGGAACTGGGAGACATGAGAGTGGTGCCAGGCTGAGCCCGGCCATGCAGGGCCACGCTCCTCTGTGTTGCAGGTCCCTGCACGAGACCCAAATCCTCCAGGGCGTCGGAGTCCTTCAAGCGGGTCGGGATCCTCGTCCTGGCCGTGGTGCTCACCCTTGCCTGCCTGGTCGCCATCGGGTTCCTGGGTACAGCTCCTGATCTCCTCTCCCCCTCCTTTCTCGTGGCCACGGCCCAGCAAACACGGACCCAGCTCCTTGCTGAGCCCCCCGCGCCAGCCCAGGAGCTGGGGCTCTGTGCTGAGCCCCCCTCTCCCTCTAGTGAAGATTTACCTGGAGCACCACTACCTGTTCTGCAAGCAGCCCCTGAAGCTGGTGCCGCTGAAGCAGGTGTGCGACGGGCAGCTGGACTGTCTGCAGGGCGAGGACGAGGCCAACTGTCCCCAGTGGGTCCCCGAGGGGCCGCCGGCCGGGGGTGAGCGCAGGACGCCCCACCAGAGCTCCGAGGGCTGGGCTGCTGCAGCCCCCCACGCCAAAGCTGACTTTGTGTCTGCCTCCAGCCCGCGTTTCCAAAGACAGATCCATCCTGCAGGTGCTCGACAGCAACACCGGAGCCTGGTCCTGTGTGTGCCACGACCACTTCACCCCGGCGCTGGCCAGAGCCGCCTGCGAGCAGATGGGCTACAGCAGGTACCCGGCTGCTCGCCCTGCTCCCCCTGTCCCTCACCCTTAAAAGCTCTTCTGGAGCGGGGCTCTGCTTGTCTGCAAAGCACTCAGAGCTCTGCACGAATGGTTTCAGTCCATCCCCAGCACGCAGGGTGCTCTGTGAGTCCCCAGGAGCTGGCTCGGAGCGCTGGCAGCCTCCCACGAGAGCAGAGCGCTGTGCCCTGCTCTGTCACAGCCCACGGGCACCCTGCCCTGCTCCTGCTCTCCCTCCATCTCCCCTGCCGGCAGCCCTGCCCTCCCCAGAGCAGCCCAGGCTCTCGCTGCCAACACAGCTCACCTGCAGAGGGAGGCTCAGGGCCCTGCGCTTCCCTTTTAAGATGGGTTCTGGTGTTTGAGCCACTGTAGGAGCCCAGACTGAGACAAACCTGGTGTTTTCCAGGCCCAGAAAGTCAGTGATTGAGGCTTTGAACACAGGTCCCAAATGTCACAACAGCAGGGACCCCCCTGAGTTCTCCCAGAGCCACCTGCTCACCCCTCTGCACTGCAGGGAACGCTCTCCCCTCCTTCAGTTGCTCCTGTCCCTGCTCCTGGGCTCTGTCCCGGCCCTCCAGGGCTGTCACATCCCCTCTTTGGCATCCCTGCCCCAAGGAAGCCCCTTCTTCCTATGGGTTCCAGGCTCCCGAGGTGCTGAGGCTCCAGTGCCCATCCTCCCCCACACCTGAAGCCCTGTCCCCCGTGTCTTCCAGCACCCCGGCTTTCCAGGGGGTGGAGGCGGGCGCGGGGCAGCCGCTGCCTCCCCGTGAGGTCGCACTGAGCAACAGGAGCGTCCAGGTGCTGGAGCCAGGCAGGTGAGTGGGGACCGTGCGAGCCCCGAGCAGGAGCCTGCGGTGCCTGGCAGAGGAGCCCAATCCAGCTCTTTTCCCTCCTCTTGCAGGAAATGCCTCTCGGGGTTGGTTGTGTCACTCTTCTGTTCCAGTAAGTACCATGGTGGCAGCTGCACCTTGCAGGCTCTGGGGCCTCGTCCTGCTCCAGGTCCTCGCTCCTGGCACAGCCCCGTGGGAGCATGGCTCCATCCCAAGCCAATCCTGCAGTGTTTGCACGAGGAAAGCTGGATTTAATTACTGCTAACCTCGTTATGCCAGCACAAACCTCCCAGAAACAAAACACCTGAGGGAGGCTTACCCAGCTGCCTGCATGGGCTTACCTTTATTTACCGTGATTAATTATCCTGAGGGGCTGGAGCGGGCAGGGAATGGCTGGACCCCTTCTAGCAAGTCTGGGGATGAGGGGTGACAGCAGCGCTGTGGGGATGAGGCACCCTGGCCTCGCTCCTGCCCCCGGAGCCTCTTTTGCTCTGTTCCTCCTGTCCCAGACTCCGTGTCCCCTCACAGACTGCGGGCAGAGCGTGAGGACGCCGCGGGTGCTGGGGGGCAGCCCGGCTGCCATCGAGGCGTGGCCCTGGCAGGTCAGCCTGCAGTACAGGAAGGAGCACATCTGTGGGGGCAGCATCATCGGGCCCGGCTGGGTCCTGACGGCCGCGCACTGCTTCAAGTGAGTGGGCACCTCCCCGGGGGTCTGAGCCGCGTGCGGGGTCAGTGTCCCGCGACTGACAGTGTGCACAGGGCTCTGTGCCCGTCCCCACAGGGGGACAGGCAGTGACAGCGCTGTCTGTGCGCAGGAACAACCCCATCATCCAGAGCTGGCGCGTGAAGGCCGGCTCCGACCTCCTGTCGGGCGCTGCCACCTTCGCCGTGGAGAAGGTGTTCCTGGCGGAGGTGACGCCCGCGTCCCCCAAGGACAACGATATCGCCCTGGTGAAGCTGCGTTCTCCTGTGCATGACTCAGGTGAGCCTGGCAAAGCCCTCCTGGGGGCAGGAGTGGCCGGTGTCCCCTGCTGGCACTGAGATGTGCGCTGGGATGGCGATGCCCGGCGTGGCAGCGTTCCAGGGACACCGAGCGCCGGAGCAGGGAGTGGGGTGCCTGGCTGGTGGCTGTCCCCAGCCAGCCTGGGCCCCTTCCCCGTGAGCCCCCCAGACACCTCTGTTGCAGACAGCACCAGGCCCATCTGCCTGCCCTACTTTGACGAGGAGCTGGTGCCGGGCACGCCTCTGTGGGTGATCGGCTGGGGCTACACGGAGGAGCACGGTGAGCGGCACGGCGCGGGGGTGACGGGGACAGGGCAGAGCCCCAGCACTGCTGGCAGGAGCAGAGGGGCCGGAGGGCTCCCTCCTCACCCGGGGTCCCTCTGAGAGGCCGCGTGTCCCGCAGGGAAGCTGTCGGAGCGCCTGCAGCAGGCCGAGGTGGAGCTCATCGACGAGCTGAGCTGCAACCTGGCCGCCTACCACGGCGATGTCACCGACAGGATGCTGTGCGCCGGCCTGCCCCAGGGCGGCGTGGACACCTGCCAGGTGGGGGCCCGGCCTGGACACGGGCGTGGGTGGCTCCGTCCCCATCCATGACACGGCTCCTTTGAGGGAACATCTCTTGGGAGCAGTCACCCGCTCTGTGGGGCCACCCTGAGCGTCTGTCCTTGGCAGGGGGACAGCGGTGGGCCCCTCCTGTACTCGGGCGGGCACTGGCAGGTCGTGGGCATCGTCAGCTGGGGCCAGGGCTGCGGGACCCCCAGCACGCCCGGCGTCTACACCAGTGTCCGTGCCTACCTCGACTGGATCTACGCCGTCCGCAGGGTCAGTGCCGTCCTGCCCTTCGGCCGAGCTGCCTCCTTAAGGACACAGCCACTCTGCTCTTGGTTTTGGCTGTGCTTTCGAAGCTTTCAATCCCTTCTGTGCCTCTCTCTCCTCGCAGTCGGAGCTCTGAGACCTGCGGGAACAGGTCGCTCCTCGCCCTGAGCCTCCCTTCCCATCCCTCTGCCCTTGCTCTGGCAGCAACGGGGACATGGATCTCCGGCCACGGAAGGTGAGCAGAGGCTCCCAAACCCTCACTGGCAGCTGTGATTTAGGGCACCAGAGCCCAGCCAAGGAGGCAGAGGGTGACTCGGAGTGACGGCCACTGATCCCGTGAAGGAATCTCACCGGCTCAAGCTCCCTTCCGGAGAAAGATTAATTTATTGCCCTGTGCTGACCCTGCTGTGGCAGGATGGCTCCTGGGGGGCCACGCTGCTGTCAGCTCGCTCCTGTTGTACAGAGAGAAATGATGTTTGATGTTAGAGCGTCCCCCTGTTCTCATTAAAGAAAAGGATTTGTTTTTTCACGCAGCCTCCCCAGCCTTTGTCCTGCTTCCTCACCAGGTTATTTCTACCCAGTCACCCCCCCAAACCTAAACAGACACCCCAGACACCCACAGCAACCCCAAACCACGGCGAGTTTCTCTAGTAAACGTAAACTTTATTTCATTCAAGGCAAAGCTAACTAAACCTCTACAGTGCAAAGATGTGCCGTAAGTCATCGCACAGCCCGGCGCACGCTCACCCCGTGCTCACACGCAGGTTCCTCCCACACAGCTTTACATCGGCTTGGACACCCACGTGTCTGTGGCAGCACACGCTCCCAGGGGGCCCCTCTCCCCGAAATGCCCTGGAAAGCCGTGCAGCCCCCCCAAAGCCCCGGTGACAGCAGGGACCCCGCCGGCGCTGGCCCCCGAGGCAGCGCGCTCCCCCGGAGCACCCGTGTGCACGTGGAGCCGCGTTCCAAACACTGCTTATGTGGGCTTTTCCCGTCGAGCCAGAGGAGTACTCCATGCATAGTGCAGCATTGCATATCCGGCGGGAAGTGGAGCTGTGTCCACTCGCCGGCTAAAAAAGGCCAACAGGTTAGGACAGCTAAAAATAGTTCTTTAAAAAAACTCCCTTCCTCCCCTCGCTGTCCTCCCCCACGGGGGGGCTCCTCCAAGGGCGGGCCGGGGGTCTCTCGGGGTGACTGGGAGGTCTCACAGGTGGCGGTGGCGCGTCACAACGCCTGGCACCAGAGCGCCTTCCGCCCCGGGATCGTGGCAGAGCGTGCAGGGCACCTCACACCTCCTGAGAGGTAGCTCAGATTCTCTGTCCCCAGCTTACAGACAGGGACACTGAAGCACAGAGAGGCCAAGTGATTGGCCTGAGGGTCCCACAGACCCTCAGGGAGAAGGTCAG
The DNA here is from genome assembly GCA_013400235.1 of Oriolus oriolus. NCBI lineage: Eukaryota > Metazoa > Chordata > Aves > Passeriformes > Corvidae > Oriolus > Oriolus oriolus. The sequence goes on from VXBT01000669.1 coordinate 1,128,838, forward strand.
GATCCTGACTCCTCCTTGCCTGTCTTACCAACAGCCGAGGGAACCTGCCTGGGGCCAGGTCCCTGTCCCTTGTCCCCTGTCCCGAGCACACAGCTCTGCTCCAATGGGCGCCCTTGAGTCCAGCCTGGGGTGACCAGCCCGGGGTGCACCAGCACCTCCAGAGAAGGTAGCACCCAGCCTTTCCTTGTTCGCCTCGGCTACCAAATCCTCACCTACCTCCCACTCCAGCACCTCTGCCAGGGCACCAGCCCCCACAGCAAGCCATGGCTCAGCTGTGAATCCCAGGTTACTGTGGGGACAGGGGAGCTGCCTGTCCTGCAGCTTCATCCTCCACAAACTGGAGAAATAGGGAACAAATCACATTTTTAAGGACACTGACAACCTCATTTGTAGCTCGCTCACTTCGTGTCTCACACCCTTGTGAGTCCACTCACAAAGACCCCCGGCTTTCTGCGGCACCCCTCACCCCCGAGCACTTCACCATCATTAGCCAAGGACACCTCGCACCCACCCCGTGAGGTAGAGCAGTATTATTGCCCCCATTTTACAGATGGGGAAACTGAGGCATGGAGAGGCAGAGCAACTCGCGCAAGGTTGCCCAGCGGGCCGGTGGCACAGCCCTGGCCCGGCTCCCCTCGCCAGGGCTCGGCTGTGCTCCCTCCCCGCGTGGCCACGGACGCCACGGTGAAAGGGAAACGCAATTGGCTGATTTCCCCCTGGAATCTCATACAAAAATATCCACGTAACGAGTTCAGCCTTGGCACCAGCATCAAAAGCACCGCTGCTCTGAGTGCCGAGCTCCAGCGAGAGGGGAGGCGCAGCACGAAGCCGGGGAGCGCTCCCAGGGTGGCTGCCCGGGGAGAAGCTCCCCTGCTCCCAGGGACGGCCCTGCAGGGGACAAAGCCGGGATGAGATGTGGCACCTCACCCCACCATGGGCCAGCAGTGACCCTGGGACACGGCCAGACCCCCCAGCCCTGCTGTGGGAGGGACCGGGGCACGGCCAGGTTTGTTGCTTTCACTGATTCGGTTCTCCATTGTGCTTAACAAGCCCGGGTTCCTCCCGTGCTCCTGTGCCGCTCCATCTGCACGGCCAGCTCGGAGCGCCCTTGCCCTGCTCCAGAAACCTTCCGGACGAAGCAGGAGTTCCCAGCCACCTCAGCTCAGCATCGCCAGCACCCACCGTGCCACCCCGAGCTCCACCCTGCGGGCACGCCGGGACCCCCGCTGGCCCAGCAGCCGGCCCCCGGCACGGCAC
>VXBT01000669.1:1135219-1159923 GCA_013400235.1 Oriolus oriolus
TTTGGGGCCCCTCGAAAGAAGGACATTGAGGGGCTGGAGTGTGTCCAGAGAAGGGGCTGGAGCAGCAGTCGGATGAGGAGAGGCCGAGGGAGCTGGGGGGTTTCAAACTGGAGAAAAGGAGGCTCGAGGAGACCTTCTCGCTCTCGTCAACTCCCTGACAGGAGGGTGGAGCCAGGTGGGGATCGGGCTTTTCTCCCAGGTAACAAATGACAGGACAAAAGGAAACGGCCTCAAGCTGTGCCAGGGGAGGTTTAGGTTGGATATTAGGGAAGATTTCTTCACTGAAAGGGTTTTCCAGCCCTGGCACAGGTTACCCAGGGCAGTGGTGGAGCCATCAACCCTGGAAGAGTTCAAAAATCATATGGCTGTGGCACCTGGGGACAAGGTTTGGTGGTGGCCTTGGCAGTGCTGGGTAAGTAGTTGGACTTGATGATCTCAGAGCCTGGAAACACTGGGCTGGTGTTGTCTCGGGCCACCTCGGGAAGAGGCCAAAGTGCCACTAAGGCCTGTGGCTTTCCAGGACAACAAAACAGGACAAGGCTGGGGCTCAGCTCTCATTCGGGGCGCCTCTGCCGTGTGACACCGGGTGTCCCCGCCTTCCGTCCCCAAGGCAGACAGCACACACGGGTGGGGATGCAGAGCCAGACCCCGATGGCTGCAGCGGGATCGGCCCGGCGCCAAAGGGAACACTCTGAGAATTTATTTTTCTCACCGTGAGCTTGTTCCGGGATAATTGGCTGCACAAAAGTTCTTGTCTCAGCAGCCTTTTCCTCACCGTCTCATCCATTAGGCCTGCCCTTGGCACACCGCATCCCAGCGGCGGCGATGGGGGCCCTCCTAATGGAAGCCCCCGGGACATGGTGTGGGCAAGCAGAGCTTCACCTCCGTGCCCATTAGACAGCGAGCCCTGCGCAGGGAGCAGCGTTTGCGGGAGGTGACGCATCCCAAAACAGGCACGGCGGGAAGGGGAGGAGGCGCTGCCACACTCCTGGAGTGGGAACGGCACCGATTTGTTCTCTGGGCTGCAGTGACACGGGGCACACATCCCGGCAACGCTCACCCCAGGGACCAGGCATGGCTTCCCCGAATTGGATTGACTGGGTTTTGGGTGTGAGAGCAGCTCACCTGCAGGGGTGCTGCCTGCATGTCCAGGGTGCCACAACCTGTCACCTTCAGGGCACGGTGAGGCTTCCCCTCCCCACCCAGCCCCCTTTGCAGCAGCATGAAGCAGCAGGGAGGAAGGAAAGCAGGAGGCTTTGCAGGGCACGGGGACATCCCAGGGGAGCCTGAGAGGATGCCAGCAGTGCCTGTGGGTTGAGGCGTTAGGGCTGCAGAGCTGGCAAGAGAGGCAGGAAAAGTACAGGCGGAGCGGGCTGGGCAGCGCTGGCAGCCGGCGCTGCGGGAGCGGCGTGCACGGCTCTGCTGATGCAGCAGAAGGTGCCTTGGCGGGCGGCTGGGATGGATACAGAGAGGGGATGGAGACAGGGAGGGGATGGATACAGCGAGGGGATGGATACAGCGAGGGGAGCGGAGCCGCAGGCGCTGTGTGGAGACGGGAGGAGGAGCGCAGCGTTTGCTGGAGCATCACTAATTGTGAGAGGGCAGGAAGAGAGAGTCGAGGGGGTGGCGGGACGCCTGTCACCCCTGCAGGGCTGCCTGGTGGCTGCTGGGGCCAGAGGCACAGGTGCAGGTGAGTGTGAGGCCGGCATCCAGCACACAGGAGCACGGAGACCTGCGGCAGTGGGGACCTGGAACAGGAGCACCCTCACCGTGGGGCAAGGAGGAGCCCCTCCTGGGGTGCTCAGGCGCCTGCCATGCTTTCTTCCAAAACGAGGGGTCAAGCTGGGATGGATTTGGCCAAACTGCCATTAGGAATCTCGCCAGCAGAGCCCTAAATGCTTCTGGAAGCAGGAAGGTTGGGAAACCTGGCTACCAGGGTCGGCCAGTAAATACGACAGAGCTGCTGTGGGCACTGGCACAAACGGGGCGCACTGGGCAGGTGGGCACCCAGCTTGTCCCATGCTGACATGGCCCCGCGGCCACGTCTCCCTGCTGAGCATCCCCGCAGAGGTGGCAGCCCGGCATCCCGCTGCCCCATGCCCTGGCCGCTGCCCTGCGCCGTGCCCGCGCAGCCGCGGGGCTGGGAGCGGGGTGCTGGCTGTCACCAGCGCCCGATGGAGCTGTCACACTTGGCAGCTCCAGCCCGTCTCCTCGGCCCGCTGATCCCGTGAGACATCTGCTGCTGCCGCGGGCCTGGACAGGGCTCTGCTGTCCTCCGGCACGGCTCCGCGCTGCCGTGCCCGGGAAGGGCACTGGCAGCAGCTGGCCCTGGGATTTCGGCAGGACGCAGATGTCCGGCGTGGGATCCGGGATTCCTGCGGCTCAGCGGAAACTTTTTCTGCTGAGTCCAGCACCAGGCTGCTGCGTCTGGTTTCAGGGAAGGCGAGCACCCTGTGCTCGGACACTGTCACCTCCCTGGGGGACAGGAAGGAGGGCTCAGGGGTGCTGCTAGCTGGCTCACAGCCTGCCGGGGGGAGGGACAGTGGCTGCCTGTGTACCCTCAGTCCCTCTCACCTTGCACGGGCGGAGCTGGGAGGGTTAAAATGCCAGGCTGCTGCTCTCCGAGGAGGGCTCCTGCCTCCCTCCACGTGGGCACCGACCAGGTAGGGCTGAGCAGAGCAGTTGGGCTGCAGCTCCCAGCTCAATGCAGCAGGCGCAGCGCTGGCCCCGGCTGCCCCGGAGCATCCTGCCAGGGGCTGCCCCAGGAGGACAGTCCCAGCCTCCTCCCAAACCTCCCCGAGCCAGAGGATGCTGTGCTCCAGGACCCGGAGCAGGCAGAGCCCTCCTGCCGATGGAGGGGGAGGAGGAGGTGGCAACGCTGGAACGGAGCTTCCCATCAGCACCTTATATTTACTGCAAGGTCCTCTGGCTGTGACCTTTAAAAGACAAGGTGGCCTGGCATCCCGGGAGCTGGCAGTGGGCAGGAGGCACCGCAGGGATCGGGCGCTGCAGGACTGTCCTGGCTGGGACGGACTCGCCGGGCTGGGAGCTGATCGAGAGGTCCCGGGCACAGACTGCGGGTGAGTAGCTGACTGCTTTTGTCATTCCAGCTCTCGGCTGCCTGCAGCTCTCCCTCGGAGCGGTGCTTTCCCCTCTCCCTGCCAGTGCTGCCGCTGCCTGCTCGCCCCCGCCCGCAGAGCCGCCTGCCCTCCGGAGCGCACAGGTTCCTCACCCCCCTCCATGGGCCCTTTAAACACTCAGGGGAAGAGCGGCTGTGTCCCCCGGTAGCCACTGCAGAGCATCTGCAAGGACCGCTGAGGCAACCCTGCTGCATCCCAGGAGAAAGTTTGTTCCTGACCCGGCACAGCCCGAGGCCACCTCCACGGAGCCCTCCCCATTCTGTCCCCCCGGAGCTGCCCTCACTGCCCCGGCCCTCGCTGCCCCAGGCTGTTCCCTTTCCAAGTGCCCCCTCATTACTTCCCAGCCCCGGGAGCGGGGCAGCTTTGCAGGGACTGCGGCTCTGGGCTCTCCCTGAGACACCCCAGCAGTCCCCCGAGACTGCACAGGACCAGGCAGAGGTCCCTGGCACCTCCCACCCCCTCTCTTGCCCTTTAACTCCTGTAATCCCACCTGGCCCGAGGAAATGTTAGTGTTCTGTAACAAGGAATGTCCCTGGTTCTGGAGAACCCGTGAAGCCCCAGTGCTGGGGGGTTGCTGTCACTGCCCTCAGTCCCCTGCAGCGATGAGAACTCACCCTTGTCGTGTCCCACGGGGTCTCCTCTGTGATCCCGCTGCTCTCCTCAAGTTTTTTGCCAGCAACACTCTAAGAAGTATCCCCAAAGTGCCAAGCTGTGGGTCCCCCATCCCCTTTGCCTGTGGCTGCATTTGAGCGCCCGAAGCTGGGTGGGGATAACCCCATGTCCTCCTCCGGGGAGCTGCTGCTCCCTGCACGGCCAAGTTGTTCCCTGCCACGGGCCGGGGATGGCCTGGCTGCGCCCCCGGCAGCAGCCCAGCGCTGCAGGACTGTGCCAGCAGCACCGCAGAGGTGATTTGGGTGCCCTTTTCAGGAAGTTTTCCGCAGCGCTGACCCCACACTGAGGTGTCCAGGGCGCAGTGTCCGGGCGGGCAGGGACAGGGACACGGGGAGAGCTCATCCCACCGGCACTGCTGCTGCGAACAGCGGTGAGCTGAGCAAGGTGGGGAGCTGGGGAGGGGGCAAGGCAGGGCTGGGAGGTGGAAAGAGGCGGTGGCAGTGCCTCGGGGCAGAGCGTGGCCAGACCCTGCTTGTGTGAGGAATTGGGATGCGTCGGTGCTCGGCAGCCCCGAGTGAAGGGCAGCAGGGAGAGGCACGGTGGAGGGCGCCTGTCAGAGCTTCCCTCGTGTCTCCACGGTGGGTGAACTGATGGATGTGCCTATTAACTGTGCCCCAGTTGTGTCGAGCTGCTCCGGAGCATCCCCACGGCGTGGCTGGGTTGGGAGAACAGCCAGTTACGGGTGTCCATCACCCGGTGCGTGCCCTGGGCTCTGCTGGAGCCCGCTGAGCCTTACCTGCCGTGAGCAGCCATCAGTTCTGGCTCTCTGAGAAGCACAGGTGGAGAAGCTGACAGGGCACAGGTCCTGGAGGCCCCACAGTGGGTGTGGAGCACCCCTGAAATCTCCGTGTGGGGAGGCTGGGGCAGCACTGCCCACACTCCCACCCTCAGCACTGCCCCGGCTCTGTGACGGCTCCCAGGGACAGAGCTGTGGACACACAGGGTGCCCTGGGCTCCCTTGGCACCCAAAGCACCCCAGCAGGACCGAGCTCCACACCGGAGTGGGCTCATCCCCCCAGGCAGAGCAGATGAGGGACCTGTCCTGCCCCTCCGGGCAGCGGCACAAAAGCATCGAGGGCAACGTCGGTGTTTTGTTGTTCTTTTGTTCGACTGTACAAAGAGCAATAAAAACATCCCGCACTCGGCAGAGTGCTTGGCAAGAGAAGCCCAGGGGAAGGCGCACACCCGAGGCCACAGCACGACCCAGAGCAGCCCCTCCGGTGTGTACAGATCTGTATTTGTCTCTGCTGCGGACAGCGGTGTACAGACAGATGCATTGGCACGTTGCAACCCAAGGATAGTGCACGAAAGAAATGAAAGGCAGATGCAAGACTGGTCATGTGCAACACTCAGAGGCCTCCGTACCCCCGAGGCGCTGGCTCAGTCCCACCGGGAGCCGGGGGCAGCCCGGCTCTGGCAGAAGGCGGTGCGGGAGCCCTGCGGCACCGGGCACCGCTGGCACTGTGCGGGGTGCGGGGACAGCCCGGCCCTCCCCGGGCACAGCGCCCAGGGAAGGGAGCCACGCGTGGGACACGGCACATTCCTGCTGCGGGTGGGAGGGGAGCAGCGTGGAGCCCAGCGGGGTCGAGTGGGATGGACAGGGCACGTGGGGCCAGGGTGGAAAGCGATGGGGCAGAGCAGGGAGGGCACAGCTGTCCTGCCATCCCTGGGGCCTGATGGCATTGCCCGGGTGGCACCTGCACAGGGACACTGCAAAGGTGTCCCTTCTCCCCTGGCAGTGCTGCTCGTGGTGACAGGACCTCCATCACCTGCCCCTGGGCAGTGTCCCCTGTGGCTCTGTGCACTGTCTCCCTCCTGGCAGCCACGGGAGAAGAAAAGCTCAGGCCCGGTGCCACAGGGGACACTGCCCTGGGCCGTTCCCTGCCTGAACCCCGGTGCTGCCCAGCACAGCTCACCTGCAGGTGAGGCAGGTGGCACTCGGGGCTGGGCACGCTGGCAGTGCATTGCCGTGGCAGTTACGGGTGTGCAGTGCCCTGCAGGAAGGCTGCAGGAGGCAGCCCCAGCATCACAGGGCTGCTCCAAGGTGACAGAGCTGTCCTAACTCCGGGCCTGCTGCTGTGCCCACTCCTTCCCAGCAAGTGCCCAAAAGCTCCTCTTCCTCTGAGCAGCTCCTTGTCCCCAGCAGCCTCACCCCACCACTCCTCACCACCTCAGTCTGACACATCAGCAGGACATTTTCCACCACAGTCACCCTCCCCAAGAAGGAAACGAGCACAGAACAGTCAGCCCAGCACCTCGGGCTGAGATGCTCAGACCCAAAACCAGCCCGAGAGGCAGAAGGGTCCATCCCTTGCACACCAAGAGCCATCAGTGGTTCCAAAACACCGCAAAGCTCCAAGATACCAGGTGGGCTCATGGCCTTGGCCACTGACTTCTGAGCAGCCTGGGACAGTCCCTGAGGAGCACGAGCTTGCAAGGAGGAGACTGGCAGCTATCGGGATCCCTTGGGATGGGAACACCAGTGCCAGTGGCCCAGGCACAGCAGGAGAACCTCGGGATGAGCCGTGACCCCCAGGGCAGGCTGCTGGCCCCTGCTGGCATTTTCTATTGGGACAGAGAGCAGACAACGGGGCACGGGGCTGTCCCGACCCCTCTGCCCCTCCTGGCACCCCCTGCTCCAGTCCCTCCATGTGTGGGGACCACACTGGTCCCCCCTCACCCGCCCCAGCCTGTCCCCAGCACCTCCTCACGACTCTCTGGCACTCAGAGCAGGGGACAGGCTGGTCCCAGCTCAGCCTCAGGGGCTGCAACCCCCCCTCCCCAGCCCTGCCCAGCACAGCCAGGCTCCGGGGACCTTCCCTCTGCGCCCTGCTCCAGGCTGGGTTGGGTGTTTGGATGGAAGAAGGGATGCTCTGGGGAGACAGAAATCCTTGCTCTGGGAAGCACATCAAGAGGGTCACGCTGTACAGGGGAGAGGAGGGAGGGGCGGGCAGGGGGGCGTTACTTGGTGCCCTCGTCCGGGTTGCCTTCGCCGTCCGTCTTCCCTTCCTCCTCCGTCTTCTGGTCGTCCGTGTTGAGCCTCTGCTGCTTTTTCCGGCGCACGCACTTCACCACCATCAGCACCAGGATCACCACGGCCAAGAAGCCGCCCACAGAGGCGCCCACGATGACGGCCACCGTCGAGTCGTGCTTTGGGGGCTCTGGGGACACAGGGCACGGGCTCAGGGTGCGCGGCGTCCGGCGGGAACGGCTGGGAACGGGCAGGGCTCAGGGAGCGAACCCCGCGCCCACGGCTGCCCTGCGGCACAGGGGACCACTGACCTTCGGTGAGCACCTTCAGGCTGATCTTGCCATGGCCCAGGTGCCGGTCCGGGGGGTTCAGGACGTAGCAGTTGTAGGTGCCCTCGTCCTCCAGCTGCACGTTTTTGAGCGTGAAGGACACGTCGTACTTGGCGGGGTTGCCGGTGAACTCCACGCGGTTCCCGAAGCGGTCCAGCTGCTTGTTCATGATCTTCGTGCGGAACTGCAGGAACTGGGCGGCCGTGGGGACAGCAGGTGAGGCAGCGTTTGGCACCCCACGGGTTCATTCCCCAGCCAGGCACCCCCTCCCTGCACACGCTGCCCTCTAGGAAACCCTGAGGAGCACCCTTGGAGCTGGTCCCGGAACCCCCAGCAGATCCCCAGCGAGACTCACCAGCTCCTCCGAGCAGTTACTGCACCCCTGGTACGTCCAGTTGAGGGAAAACTGCTTGTTCTCCACCTTGTAGCAGGAGTTGAAGGTGCAGGAGAGCTTCACGGAGGAGCCGTTCAAGGCACTGATGGTGGCAGGGGCCATGACCTCCATGCCCAGTCCCGGGGGTGCTGCCAAACGCAGATGAGTTAGGGGGGGGGTGTCACAGGCAGCCGTCCTGGCAGCTGAGCCCACATCCCCATCCTGCCCTGCCTGCACAGAGCTCTCCCTGGGGCCTGGCACTGCCTTGCGGGCACATCCACGCGCTCTGCATCCAGCCAGGACCGGGATTTCCCTGCCCAGCAGGAACAAGGAGGGCAGCCCCAGTCCTGGCACAGTCCCTTGGCTGCACAGGAAGAGCATCATCCCTGCTCTGGCAGGGCTGGTGACCCTCCCGTGCCATCCCCGGTGCTGAATGCTGCTGCCTGCAGGCCAGCCCTGCTCCCTGCCACCCCCCGGGGCTGCGCTGCTGCGGGATCGATGGCGCTGTGCGAGGCTGCAGCGTCAGCGCGGGGGCCCGGCGCCACAGCCGCACGGAATTTATGGCTGCGCTCATCACATTTCATTCCCAGCAGGGCACGGCTACGGCAGCGAGGGCTGGGATCTGCCAGGGCCGGTTCCAGGGCCTCCGGGGGCAATGCAGATGCCTTCCCCTGCCAGCAGTGCCTACGCAAGGATTCTCCAGCCGGGAATGACCAGAGCAAGGTCTCGGTCGCTGCTGGGGGAACAAAGCCAGTCCCTGCTCCCCGGCCTTGCTGAGAAACGGGGGCATTACCTGGTGCAGCTCACGGGGCAGGACTCACCTGGGGAGTGGGCAGGGACGGGGGGTCTGTGCCCTGCTCTCTCCTCCACTCCTTCCCTGCAGCTCCCCTCAGCAGCACCCAAACCCAGCGCCTGCATCCACCACCTGTCCCCAGGCTGGGCGAGGGGAAGAGGCTCCTGTGCAGCTAAGCGGGCTGCGAACACGAGGCCAAGCCCTGAGAAGCGCAGGGACACGGGGACAGCGAGCCCTGGGAGGGACTGGAGCGTTCAGGGGGGCTGTGACACCCTACAGGGCAGGGACAGTGACACTGCCACCAGGTGCTTTCATGATCACCTCACCTCTCCCCTTGGGCTGCTGCTCTTTGCTCTCAAACCTTCTTCCCGAGGCCAAGCTGGGTGCATGTCAGGGCTGCTCCGCTGGCCGCTCCGCTCCGCCTGCAAGCAGGGCAGGAAAGGGGCCAGGCTCTGCAGCCAGGGACAAGAGCCTTTCCCAGCTGCAGGTACGGCTGGGTCGAGCCCCAGGTCCCACTGCGAGGTGTGAACCAGCAGCACCCCGGAGCTCCCTGGGGGCAGAGCAGTGCCCCCGGGTAGGGCCAAGCCCTGGGGACGGCTCCTTGCTGTGCTGGCAGCCGTAGGGAACAACCTCCATCCAGCCCCAGCTCAGGGAGGGCTCCCACAGGGCTCAGGGGCACAGGGATGGGCACAGCTGGTGCACAGGGACGAGTTACAGCACCCAAGGCAGGAAGAAGTGTCCCGAGCCAGTGCCGCAGCCTTGCTGCCCCGCGGCAGCCACCACCTTTGATGCCTCCACGAAAAGCTTGCATGGATGGGAGAGAACAGCCAGGAGCCGGCCTGTGCCAGCAGGAATGGTTGGAGGGGATCCCTGCACGGAATCAGGGTGCCCCTCACACGATGCCCTGTGTGCCTGCAGGTGGGTGACGTGGCCTCGTCCCGTGTCCTCGGGGCTCCCCAGGGCCCTGCAGAGGGATGAGGTGCCACCAGCAGCAAACCTGTCACCCCAAGCAGGGAGACCACGGCCTGGCAGGACCTGGGAGCACCCGTGTGTGTGGGTCCAGACTTTGCCACTGCCCGGGCATTCAGCCCTGGGGGACAACAGAGGTGGGGGAAGAAACCCCCAAAACCCCCGGGACCGTCCAGGCCGCGTCCTGCGGCACTGCGCAGGCTCCCGAACGCTCCGTCATGCTGCACCCAGGCTGGGGGGGTACAATTACAGCAGCCTCTACAGCAGCCCTGGCTAGGTTTTGTATCCTCCTTTCCCAGGCTTTCTCCTCGGGGAAAAGCAGCCCATCAGGAGTTCCAGGACAGCACTTCAAAGGAGCGATGCGTGCCCGGCCGCGATCGATGCGGCCGCGGAGCTGCTGACACAACGCTGCTGCTGCTGCGGGGTCAGGCAGCACGCACGGACCAGGGCCCCCAGCAGAGCCAGCAGCGCAGGGACAGCCACAGGGACAGCCACAGGGACAGCCACAGCACCCCTGCCAGCACCCAAAGGACAGCCACAAGCCAGCGCAGCCCACCCACCAGCACCCAAAGGACAGCCATAAGCCAGCGCAGCCCACCTGCCAGCACCTTCCCAGCCCTGTCCCCACGCCAGCCCGCTCCTGTGCCTGGCTTGCAAAGGGCTTTGTGCTCAGCCCCCGGTGAGCAGGATGCAGGGCGTTTCTAGGAGAAGATGCAGCGGCACCGTGCCCCCCACCCTGCCCCGAAGCAGGTCACCCTGGCTGGTGGCTCTGCACGCCAGACCACCTCCGTCCCCATCCCTGCGGCACGGCACTTCCCGGGGCCGGGGCACGGGCGGGGGGCTCCTGGCCAGGGACACGGGTGTCTCCCCACCTGGGCACATGCAAGGGCGCTCAAGCCGACACTTACCCAGCGAGAGGAGCAAGGTGAGGCCAGCGAGGAGCAAGGTGGGCTGTGGGAGCCAGGCTTCCGGGCTCATTTTGACGGACTTTTGTGTGTGGAGAGAACGTGGTGTTGGTGTGGGTTGTGGAGGTGGTGGAGGTGCTTTTTCGAACGCCCGGGTTATTTGCAGGTGACATAGAACATCGGAGCCGCTCTCTGCCCACAGCCCAATATGGCTGGAGCGGCGCTGGGGCGACAAAAAGCAGTAAATGCTGTGGTTGGTGGATTGCAGCCGCCGGAGTGGGAGGGCGGAAAAATTTTCCCCTGAACTGCAGGCGACAGCTCCTGGCACTGCCGGCTCCCTGCTCCGAGCGGCGGCTGCGGCACACGGAGGGTCCTCGCAGCCCCCCGGGCTCAGCGGGGACATGCAGGCGTGTCCCCTGTGCCCCGCTGGAGGCCAGCCCCGCTCGCACCATCCACAGCAGCAGCTCCCGTTCTGGAGAGCCCAGCGGGGCCCAGGAGAGCTGGAGATGCCCTCCTGGAGCCAGGCAGGGAGCAGAGGGGCTGCTCCGGGCTGGGGAGAGCAGAGGGACTCGGGGAGCCCAGCCAGGATGCCCCGGGTAGGCTGCAGCAGGTAGAGGTGCTCCTGGTCACCTGCGTGCTCCCGGACAGCTCCATCGCTTCCCAGGGCTGCCACACTGCTGGAGGCTCCTTCCCCTTCTCCAGCAGCATCTTCTCCCAGGATAACCCCTCTCCTCATCTAGCCTTGGGACGGGGAGCCTCTGCCCCCTGCCCCGGCAGTAACAGGGCTGGAGAAAATCTTTGGTCCCCTTCGCACCATCGGTCAAGGAAGCCTTTGGGGCCTGAGCTCCAAACCTGGGTTCCGGCTGCAGAGATGGGTGCAGGAAAGACAAGAAGACCTCCTGGAGACCGGAGAGGCAGTGACAGAGCTGCCCAGGCCCCGGGACACGGGGTGGTGGCATTTGCTGGGACAGCATCGCTGGGGAGAGAGGCGAGGGATGCCCTCGAGCCAGGGCACACCTTGGTTCCTTCAGCACAGCCCCGGGGAGGCACGGAAGGGGCAGCAGGGAGGCAGGAGCGATGCAGGGGGCTCCGCTGCCTGACCAGAGTCCGGAGGGCAAGCAGGACAGCCGGGAGAGAAGGCACGGGAGCGTCACAGCAGCCCGGCTCAGCAAGCCCTCACTGCACACACAGCCCTTTCCCACCCACCCTGGGCAGGCAAAGCCCGCTCTGCTCTGCTGCTACGGCTCCCACCACCCTACAAAGGCCCTGTGCGACCCTCGAGCCCCCAGACCCAGCTCTGGGGGCCGGTTCCTCCCGAACCCCGTCCGGCGGCTGCCTGCGGGAAAAGAGAGCCGGGTGTCAACGAGAACCAAGGAGCGCAGCGCGGCGCTGCAGTCTCCCGGCGGCGGGGGGAGGCGGAGGGTCCCGGCTCCCTCCGCACTTGGAGGTGTCAAACATCTAAAGATAGAGCCCGGCACCGCAGATAGCGCCCAGCACCCAGAGACGGAGCGGGAGCGGCGCCAGCGCCCGCCCAGACGCTGCCCCGGAGGGCCGGGAGGGGCGGCTGGGCTCTCCCCGGCCAGCGCTGCCCGGCACCCGGCTGCTCACCCGCGGCCAGGGGACACACGTGGGGGTCCCCACTGCCCGCGGACCCTGTCCTGAACCCCTCCGTCCCCATCCTGCTGCCAAGGGACCCCTTTTTTGCCCCGTTTGGCTTTGCTGCCGCCCGGAGCCAGCGGGTGCCCGTGCGAGGCTGCACGTGGGTGCAGGGGCTCCCAGGCCCTGGGCCAGGCAGATTTTGGCACGCTTGGACATCACACGCTGAGGCAGGAGGTAAAACGAAGACAGGGTCAGGGAAGACTCCCTGAGTTTTATTATCTACAGAAAAATACCGTGACGGCTCCTGCTGCATCTCCCCCCTTGGAGATCCTGATCCTAGGCCAGGATCAAAGCTGGAACGTGAGGCTGTGCCCACCGTGCCCCTCTCCAGAGACCAGGGGGCAAGAGCCGGAGGGACAGGTGTCCCCTGGTGCTCTGCAGACAGCCGGGCTGGGCTGTGCCCCAGCAGTGCCCTGGCACGGAGCACACGGTGACGTGCCGCCAGTTCTCAGTCCTCACAGGGACAAAGGTGTCTCGGACACACCTGGACAAGGGGCTGCCGTCCCACAGCACAGCTATTTGTCCCGCTCCGGAGCCCAGGGAAGTGCCTCCTCTGGCCTGCTGCGGGGCTCCTCGCTCTGTCCATTCCCCTGAGTCCCCTCTGCCATCCATTCCGACGGGATCGCCCTCTTGGCCAGCTCCACGTAGACGCCGTTTTCCCGGCAGTGAGAGGGGTGCTGCAGGGAGCAAGGGACAAGGTGTGAGTCTCACCACGGGTACCAGGGTGGGTTTGGAGGGGGCAGGGGGCACGGGATGCTGGGGTGTGGCACAGGGAGTGAGGCCCTGGATGCCGTGACCCTGGTAACGGGGACAGCGATGTGAGGGTCCCACTACGCCTGCTGCAGCTCCTCACCATGGTTATGTACGTGTCCTCAGCTCTCCTCTTCTTCTTTGCTTCCTGCTCAGCCTTGGGTACCTCAGCTCCAGGGATCGAGGAGTAAATTGCTTCCTGCAAGGGGCAGATCGGGGTGTTTGGAACCAAGCAGCCCGAGCACACAGGGGCTGCCTGACCCCAGTTACAGGGCAGGCAACAAGAGCCATGGCTGGAGCTGGCCAGCAAACGGCCCCTCGTGCCCGGGCAGTGTGGGATCCCCTCCCTCGGCCTCCCCAGCCCTGAGCCCACACACCCAACCCCAGAGATCCCTCCAGCCTCAGCTCTCACCTCTGCTTTGTTCTTGCTGCTGCTGCTCTTCCCCATCCTCTCCAGGGCTGTGTTGGTTGCAAACCTGGAGGGAAGGCAGCAGCAGTGTCACCTCCGGCGAGAAGCATCACCCGCTCCTCCTGTCCCTCCCTCCCTCCCTCCCTCTCCCGGGACACTGACACCCCTTTGCACATGCCTCGGCCAGGCCATCCCTGCTCCGGGAGGTTGGGGAGCCCAGGGGACACCGGCCAGGGCAGGGTGACACTAGATGGCAGCAGGAGGCTGCACCCCACTCCTGTGCGGCTGAACCCTCGCACCTGAGAACGTCAGGCAGAGCAGCGCAGGAGGGCTGCAGGGAGGTGCTTTCTCACCCCCACTAAACCCAGAGCCAGCGCTGGTACCTCTTCCTCACGCAGAGCCCGGCCAGGAACGCCACCACCACGGCCACGCAGCCACAGCCCACCACGGCCGGCCAGAACCCAGAGTCTCTCGGGGGCGCGGCGTCCTCGGCGCCCTCTGCTCCTCCTCCTCCTCCTCCTCCTGGGGAGACACCGAGGCAGGGGATGGCACCGCGGGGACCCCCGCCCTGCCGCGGGAGAGCGGCGGGGGCGGCTCCGGGAGGCTGCGGGCGGAGGGGCAGCCCCGGGGCGCGGCACGCACCTCTCGGTACCGCGGGGCTGACGTGCAGCACCGTGCGGCTCCTGAAGATGCTGCTGTTCTGGAGCAGCCGCAGCTCGCACTCGTAGGTGCCGCTGTCGTTGACACGCACGTCCTGCAGCCGGATGGAGCCGTCCCAGCCGGAGATGTTCCCCTGCCACTGCACCCGGTTCTTGAAGCGGCCCACGGGGACGCCGTGGTTGCTGTAGTAAAAAAACACCATCTCCTCCTGCCAGGGCACAGACGGCGTCAGGTGAAGGATGTCAGGTGCCCTGTCCCTCAAGAGCCCTCAGGTTCACGCTCTCTCCCTCTCGGCATGGATTGTTCTCCTCGCACAGAGCCCGGCACGCCCCGGGAGAGCCCCAGGATGCAGCAGCCGGAGCGGCGCTTCCCCGGTGCTGCGGGGCCGAGGAAGCCCCACACGGGAACCCTTCTTCCTCTCATGGAAACTTCCTCTCCTCATGGCCTGGGACAGGCGGATAGGCTTCCCCACAGCCTCCCCAGAGCTGCTTCCCCGCAGCCTCCCCAAGGCTGCTTCCCCACAGCCTCCCCACGGCTGCCTCGCTCTCCCTCCCTGCCACCGGCCCCCGCGTCCCCTCCGCTGCCCACCCACGTCCTGACCCACCTGAGTGCCAGCTCCTGCCTTGTGCAGCCAGTCCACTTTGTGCAGGGTCCATCCCTTGCTGTCGGGGTCTAGGAAGAGGCACTGCAGCAGCACGGAGTCCCCAGCCCTAGCTCGGAGCTGAGGCTCCGTGAACGCCCCGGCAGCCCCGCCGCACCGCTCTGCCGGGGACAAGGACAGCAGGATGAGCCCAGGGAGGATGGCCAGGTGCAGCCTGCCTGTCCCCATCGCTATCTCCTCTCCAGGGAAGCCTGTGGCTCACGGCCCTGACCAGTCCAGAGGCCAAACCCGTGCCTGACCCCCCTGTGCCTGTGGCGTGCCTGGGATGTGGGGCAGCACATCCTCCCGCCGCCACACCAAGGGCTGCTGCCGTGTGATCCAGCCGAAGGGAAGGTGGGAAGCGCAAGCCTTGCCCTCCACGCCTCGGAGCCAAAGTCTGCAGCTCCTGCAGGGCTGTGCCTGTGAGTCACTGGCCGGGAGAACCTGTGCTGCTCTCATCTGTACCAGGCCAGGGGCAATTCAAGCACTTCACATGAATTTCAGTTCCTCCCTCACTGCCCATTTGGCTTCCTTCCCCTTTGCTCACAGGCTCCAGACCTGGGCTCGTACTTGTCTGGCCACGTAACCACAGCTTGGGGTTTCCAGAGAAGCTGGACAGTGGGAAGGAAAGCAAACCAGGGGAACATCAAAGAGCAGAGAGCTGACACAACCGCACGAAGCAGCTGCCGGCTCGCTGGGCTGCAGAGCGTGCGGCAGGAAGGGGATTAAAGGTCTTCTCTGAACTAAACGATTGTCTGAAAGGAGTGGGGCAGAAAATGTCACTGGAGCTCGTCAGCAGAAACCCCACCTGCCTCAGAGGCTGCAGTGCACTGCAAGGGGAGGCTGAGGCTCCAGCTGCTGTTTGCTGAGAGCTGGCTGAGCTGATTCAGCGGGAGCTGCTCAGACAGGTAGGCTCGTCCTCGTGGCTGAGCCACTCCACTCAGCCTGTCCACAGCCACGGAGGGCTGGGCCCTGGCCAAGCACCAAGTGTTTGTCTGAAGCCCTGTAAATAATGAATGCAAAGTGCTGCAGCTTCCCAAGCAAGTTCTGTTGGTGTTGACCAGCTGAGGAGCTGCAAATGACAAATATTTGCCAGCGGAGAGGACCAAGGGAGCTGCTTGCCTTGAGCAGAGCCAAAATCAATACCTTGGAAACCTCTCCCTGTATTTAGACTTGGTGAAGCAGTTCTGCTTCTTTCAAAGCCTTGGAGCCTAAACACAGGACACATGCAGGGATGCCAGCGCAGTTCGCAGCCTGTGTCTAGGGGAGCTCTGCAGGAAGGGGAGATCAGCACACGCAGGGCCAGAGGAGGGACTGGCACCCAGGAGAGGAGCAGCTCCAAAGGGCTCTCACCACAGGAGGGGAGACACTGATGGGTTTTACAGCAAAGGCAGAGGGGAAAGCAGAGGGAAATAAAACTTAGAGCTTACCCAGCCATGTCAGCAGCAGGGCCAGGCTCAGCAACACCTTCATCTCCCTCTGAAAAGAACAGCAGAGGTGACACATGCGCTGGTGTCCCCTGGGGCAGGACACCAAGGGCTGGCAACCGGCTCAAGGTCAGAGGAAGACTCTGATGTGCAGCCTCTCAGGCTGGGAGGCTGAAAGTCAGCGCAGCACAGAGGGCAGGGAGCAGGGCTCTGGTGTGTGAGACCGTGCTGAGCCTGGAAAGGAAGAGCGAGCGTGGGGGAGAGGGCTCGGCCCAAACCCCTTCGTGTTTTCCCCTAAGTCACGAATCTTTCCGGTGGTTTGGGGTCGAGCCTCTGACATCTGAGCTGACATGTTCACAGGTGCTGGCTCTGCTCCCAAAGCAGTGGGATGTTTTTAATGTGGCGGAATCAGAGAAGTTTGGTCCTAAAACACAGAGCCCCTGCTCCAGAATGAAATCCTTGCCCCTGGGTGCTGCACACGGTGAGAGGTTCTGCTGGAGCAGTGCCACATTTGGTCCCTGGATTCAGCTTGACCTGCTCCACATCTCTCAGAATAAAGCTGACATCTTTCTGCACATCACAGGTTTCTCCTGCAGCCCAGGGAAGGACTGGCTGTCACCACAGGGAATCTGCCAGCCAGTGTCCAAGGGAAGGCAAGAGGCAGCACCCTGCTGCCCTGTCCCTGCTCCATGAACCCCAGCTGTGGCCATTCCAAACTTATTTAAGGGTAAAAAGTTACTGAGAGCAGCTTTCATGCCTGGAGAACCCTCACGTGGAGCTGGAATTGAGGCTGCCATTACCAGCACGTATTTTCCAATACTGCAGAAACGAAATAGAAAGACAAGAGCTGAATCATCTCTGGCATCTTGGTGGTTTCTCTCTTTTTGCTTCATTGTGCAAGTGAGAGGATCTCCAGGTCAGCCTCAGACAGGGATTCCAGGCCCAGAATCAGCTGCTGGGGACCCTTGGATCAGTTCTAGGCTGAGAAAGTCACTACAGCTTTGTACCTTCATCACCCCGCCCTTTCCACAAACAAAATACCCTGAGAAGCAGCAGCAAACCTTCTGGAATCCTCTCCCATCTGCCTCTGAAGACACAGGACCCCTCTGGGGCTGGGTTTTTGTGTGGTTGGCTGTGCTCTGCCGTGACACACTTCGGTGCACACCCGACCTACAAACACAGCTCCTGCCCAGCCCCAGGGCCCTCGGCTGGGCCAGCACAGCTCAGGGCAGCAGGCACAGCATCCTGCTTTTCTGGACATGCTGCCAAAGCCTGCGGAGCTGCCCCCTCCCAGGACCACCCCCGTGCAGCAGCCGGAACAGCAGCCAGCTCCACAAACAGCCCTCAGCTGCAGAAAGCTGAGATTTCTGTACCCCAGAACCTCCAAAACACCCCTGCAACTGAGCTGCTGCGGCTCTGGGCCTTATTTGCCACCAAGCCCTTGCTGGAGTTGTTGCCCTGTTTTTGAGAGGGATTTCTGGTCCACGTTTTGCAGGGTGTCCCCCTGTGCCACACGGCAGTGGGAGGGTGCTGGGAGGCACCAGCTGGAGCCAGCACCTACTCACCAGCTGTGCTGTGTGTGCCAGTGCTGACACATCCAAATCACCTCTCCCAAACAGACTGGGGGAAAAAGGGCACGGACACCGCGTGGCCTTCGCGTTTCCCTGCTTTGCACGTGGGACCTGAGTCACCAGCACTGCTGCTCCCTGGCTGTCTTCTCAGGAAAAACAAATGAAAAAGCATCCAGAAATAAATATTACAGCAGAAAAACACTCACCTAGTGTGGCCTGGAGAAGTCAGGTTGGCTTGCACGAAGGGCTCTGCAGCGACTGATTCAGAGTAGCTGAATCAGTTGCTAAATCATCCCGAGGTTGCATATGCAAGGTCTGTCTTGGCAGCCTCTGGTTCCTTCTCTCAGGCTGAGTCTGGTGGTCACTTTCACACGCAAGAGAAAGCAGAACAACAAATCCGGATGTGCAACAGAGAGGGGAAACCAACTGCAGGTGCCTCTGCCCGAGAGGGGCGACGGGGCAGCCTCAGGAGGCAGCTCACGGGGACGAGCTGCGGCTCAGGCCCGGCGTGGCAGACCGGCCTGACCAGTCACGGTGACCAGTCCAGGACACCGAGATCGCTGGCACGCACCCCGTGCTCCCTCCTGCTTTGTTTTTGGGGCTCAGAGCTGGTTAGAGAACTGCCACTGCTGCGCTCTGGACCTGGTCCCAGCGAGGCAGCAGCAACACCGAGTGACGTGGCTGTGCCTTCCTCCTGCTGCTGCCGGGCCCCTGAACCTGCCTGGCACAGCACGGGCAGCTGCTGCCCTGTGAAACACACACCAGCCACCGATTTCCATCACTGCATCCACCCCTGGCCACTTTGCAAGCCCATTTTCACCCTTCCTCTTTCCTCGAAGCAGCAGAGCAGCTCCTGTTCTCCATCCCAGCATCACTGGGTTCCGTGGTGCACCAGGAGATTTCCACATGGGCAGCAGAGGAAGGGAAAGCTCAGCACCATTCACAGCTCCGAGGTGGCAGCTCAGCTCCACACCAGGGAGGTTTGCCCAGGATCCAGCACAACTCATGGCCAAGGACAGCTGAAATCCAACATTTTGCAGCAAAAAAGAGCCTTTGGTTTCCGCAGGGAAGTCGTGTGAGCGCTGAGAGCAGAACAGCAAAGCCACTTCCCCCAGGCTGCACAGTCCCCCCAAAAGCCTTTCCCAGGCAAATTCTGGCTGACAGAGGTGTTGTGCCACCAGGGAGCACAAACATTTAAAATATTGCTTTATAGCAGACAGGAGAAAAATTTATTTCTTTATCTGGAGGCACAGATCTCCAGCTGACCTACTTCTCAGTGAGAGCTTCACCACACCTGAAACCTGCAGCCAGCACAGAGCTGCTGAAGGGGGGCCTGGTACCTGTCCCCTTTTGGGTTAAATCTGCTCCCCAAAAACCTTTACCCATCATCACAAGGCAATTTTCACACCTCAGGATGGCAGTTTTGAGTTCAGCTGTATTTAGCCAAACAAAGAGACCCACAGCCCAGAATGGAATAATGCAATTTATTGGTAATTGCACAGCAAAATCAACAGTAAACCTGTAGCACATCTGTAAAAGGAGAATATTTGACTGATACAGAAAGAAAGCAGCTTTTTAGGGACTGGGTGAATGAATTCCTCTGCTCTCTGCCATTCATTGTTGGACAAGGCTGGTGAAAGAGGAAATGCCCTTCCTCGAGGGGAAGTAATGTGGCACAATTAACCATTTCCCTAAAACGGGTCCTAGAAGAAGGGAGGAAGAAAACAACTACTGCAAACAGAACATTCCTTTGGGCAGTGCTTGAGTCCATGGCTGAGGTAGATGGGGTTGTGTGTCCCCAGAAACAGAGTCCCCATTTGCATTTCTGATTTAAAAAAGAACAAAAAATAGCTTTCCATGAATTGTGCTTCACTTCTACAAGTAGAAGGAGAGGTACCCAGTGATGCAGCTGAATAAACCAAAAAAATACTTCAAAAGCAGTAGGTTATCTTCGCTCCAAGACAGAGGATGCCAGATACCACGTCACCAAACTGGTTTGAGTCAGTATGCTCCAAAAAACCTGAGAATAAACCTTGTCAGTGCCCAAAGGTGAGCAGCTCAGAGAGCTGGGTTGGGTTACCAGGGCTCAGGAAAGGAGGAATGTCACCAAAAAAACCCCAAAAAAACCCCAAACCAATAAACAAAACCAATTTGCAGGTAAACCAAGGCACGTGGGCACTGTAGGCACTGAGGCTTCTGTAGGCCCTGCAGATCTGAGGGCAAGAGATTTTCTTTTCCCCAATAAATTAGAAAGATTTTAAAAATATCATTATTTTGTGCTTAAATAGAAGCGAATTATCCCATCAGCATTAGTCTTCCAATCCACCGAGAGAAGAGCATGTCCTTCAACCTGCACTGGTTATCCAGCAGCCTCTGGAAGGATCTAACCATGGTTTTCAGTGCTGTAATTTTAGAATTTTTCCACAGCTTTAGTTTTCCATCAGTATGGATCTTCCTCATCCGTGTCCTAAATGGGGAACATGGAGAGAGAAACTGAGACTGTGTGTGAAGACACGAATGAAGTCATGAGTTGAGCCAAATGCTGAGCCTGGCTGGGCTGCTGGCAAGAGCCTAAATGCTTCCCAGAAATGCTGCTGTGCTTGAACAAGCCTGGGGACTTGCAAAAACACCGGTATAAATATAAATATGTGCATATATAGAAGCGCTAAATCTGGTTGACCTCTGCCAGACACCACCACCACGGCATAACCCACACGTGAAGTGTGCTTCAAGAGAAGCAGCAGCTAAAGATGAACCAGAAAGCGTGGCACAACCCTGCAGAGACACTCCTGAGCAGCACAAATTACTGTTTTTCAGCCCTGACAAACACCCACTTTCAGAACCCCATCATTGCTCTAACCACAGCACTCATTTGATGGTGTCCCCACAAGCAGCTCTGCAGCTCTGAGCTGGAAACTCACCAAACACCTCAGCTCTGCAAGGGAAATCTCACTGACACTCCAGACATTTTGAGTCTAAAGAGGTTTTCCACTGGCTTTGCAATTTTAATCGCTTGGTCCCATATGAAGCACGAAAAAGCACATTAGAGAAACCTCAAAAATGCAGAATCGTTACAGCGAGTGGGGCAGCTTTCCCAGAGACCTGATCAGATAAATACTTCAATATCAGACAGAAAAGGATCAAACCTGACAAAACACTCCACATGAAAGCAGCAGGATTTTATCGTTCCAATTTGACTCCTCCCGAAGGATGAGAGGACATTTTTCAACTTTTAAGATTCCCCCACTTCCTGACAGCATTTCCCTCACCAAGCTGGGGCTCCATCCTTTCCCATCTCTCCACCTGGTGCCTCCCCAGTTCCCAGAATGGCACCTGGAACATCCTTTCCGCCTCTCCCAAGGCAGCTCTGCCTCTGGCACAAAGCATTTCCTGCTTCCTGCACCTCTCCAAACCCTCGTTCCCAACGCTGCAGCTCTGTACCTGCTGTGTCTAATGCAGAACTGTAAATATTTTATGTTCCTCTTACGTAATTGCCTGTTTTTCACCCTGGATCTAATAGAAACCAGCAGCACACGCCTGTCTGAAGGCTTGGGCATTTAGGACATTTTAAATCACTGCCATTAGAAGAGTGAATCAAGCAACACATAATTAAAACCTCCTTAACAGACGTCCTGACTGTGTACACGAGATGCAAAGGTGCCCCTGAGGTAAAGCTGCTCTGCAGGACACGGTGGAAGAATGAAAGCCCTCTCAAATCGGGCATTACTCTGGAATGTGCCGCACAGGACTCACACAAAACAAGGGCAGCAGGTGGCAAAGACACTCGGGAGCTGGAGCACGAGGCACCCGATTACCAGGAGCTGCTGCTGGGGTGGGAAGGGAAGGAGCAGAATTAGAAGGCAACCACCACTTCAGAGAGCACAACAAACAAAAACCAGAAACAAACAAACAAACCACAAGGGTTTAGCAACTCTTCTGTTGCAATGAGAACGAGGTGAAAGGAGGAAGATCTCCACCACCTCTGCAGAAACCCCGTGGGCTGAGGGGTCACTGCCCGCCTTCCCCAGCGCAGCGCTGCCAGCCCCAGACTGCTCACGCAGAGCCCCTAAAGAAACCTCGCAGCAGCTGGCACTTCCACCCTGATATTTCATCTTGAAACGACAGCTTTGATTCCAACCAAGTCAGATGAAAAATCCATTTGATGGATCTCATGACAGCTCCCCACCAGTACAGCCGGCAGCTCTCACTCCCTGGCGCTGGGAAGCTCCGAGGAGCCATTTGGGACACACCTGGGACACCCAGAGATGTGATGCCACCCTACCTGCTGCTCTTAGCACCTTCTTTGAGCACCCAAGTTGGCAAAACCTCTGTGAAAACACCGACTTCCACTTACCACGCAGTTCAGGCACCACTCCCTGAGCTTCCCCCCGCAGCCAGCCGTGTCTGTGTGCTCAGGCCTGCAGGAAAAGCACGGCGTCAGGTTGGACTTTTCCCCCCCCCCAGACATTCCAGTATCTCCTCTGGACCGTGAATTCTGGTTATACCACATGGAACTGAAGGTTTTTCACCCTGAGGAAGAGCCTTTGGCTCTGCACAGCAAAGCCAAAAGGACTGAAAGCTGCCTGGTGCCTCCTTTTGAAGGGGGATATTTCACTTAAGTGCCACAAAGACTAAAACAGAAGTTGCTTTTTGGCTGGCGAATCTTACACCGCCAATCAAAATATTAAAAGGCTGTAGTTAAAAAAAAAAAAATCATTCTGCAAGGAATTGAGCAGAAGGGAATTCAGTCTCCAGGGCTCCTTCAGTACCGGGCATCTCTGCTCAGGCCACCACAGGTAGCATTATTGGGTTTATTTTGTTGTTATGGGGACTTCACCCCAAAACACAACACACAAAGCTCACACATGCAAAATATCCTGCTGACTCAGGCTAAAATAAACCTCGTTACAGAAGTGAAATAACGTCTGACCCTAAACTGCTTCAGTTCCGTGGCATTCCTCACGCGAATGACAGACAAAAGGGGATGTGCAGCACTTGGTTTGTGCTCCAGCACGGTGATTTCCCAAAGCTTTCTGACTACTGGGTGAGAGGCAGATACCAGTGACTGAACTGCAGACGGTTTGTGCCAAAGGACAGTGGGGAAATCATCCCTCGTGCCTGTGCCAACACCCCAAAGTGGAAATACAGGCTCCAGCCTGCAGCCGGGACTTACTCATCAGACACTTCGATGGAGGATTTCTTGTAGCCGCATTTCCCTTTCTCCTTCAGCACCCGGAATTTCCTCCCCATCCTCACCAGCAGCAGAATGACCACGAGGATGGAAGGGAGGAACACCAGGATGGACAGCAGAGCTGCTGAGCTCAGCTGGAAGGCCAGGCCTGAAACAGAGAGACACAGCTTGGCTGAGCCTCGGGGACAAACGCTCACCCAGGGCACGGCTTGGTGGCCCTTTCACGTGAAACACAGGGCTGGCAGACTGGAAACAGCCTGTCCCCTCATCTGCAGGGCTGCTGTCACCTCATCTGCAGGGCTCCTGTCCCCTCATCTGCAGGGCTGCTGTCACCTCATCTGCAGGGCTCCTGTCCCCTCACCTGCAGGGCTCCTGCCCCCTCACCTGCAGGGCTCCTGTCCCCTCACCTGCAGGGCTCCTGTCCCCTCACCTGCAGGGCTCCTGTCCCCAAGCCCAGCCCAGCCAGGTGCTCGGGCGCAGGAGCTGCAGAGGAAGGCAGGACACGGCACAGTTCTATCAGCACGGCAGAGCTGGGAATTTGGGGCAGGGCTGGCACGCAGGGCAGATGAGGAAATTATTACTGACAATCAGCGCTTGTGATGCGGAGATTATTTTTAGGCCAGCGTTTCCTCAATGTTTAACTTGTTCTGCCGCAATTTGCGGAGGCTGAAACTTCTGAACAAAGGGACACTTTTGATTCCTGTTATCACCACAGCTTCTCCTGTCCCTTCCTGCCCAAAATCAGTTCAGTAGCTCTCAAAGGACTGAGCTCAGAGAGCGGGGCTGAGGCAACCCCTGCTGAAACTCCAGCGAGGAGCGCCAGGGAGCACTTCCCACGTGGTGCTCAGAATTCCAAGATCCCACAAAGCAACTCCAGCACACACTGGTGAGGCCAAATTCTGGGCAGGGAGCCTTACCCCGCTCTGTAACCACCAGCACGGTCTGGGGAATGTTGTGATAAACGTCGGGAGGGTTCTTCACGCTGCAGATGAACGTCCCGTTGTCACTGAGCGATGGGCTTTGGATGGCGATGGAAGCGTCACCGTTAGCAACATTCCCAACCCAGAATATCCTGTCTTTGAACTTCCCCGCTGCTGGGGGGTGTGGAATGGACTGATAATGAAAAACCTGCAAGGAGGGAAAGGCAATAATTGTGGCAATAAAGCACTCGTCCAGGAAAGCAGAGTGAACTGCTCCTTGCATTGTAAAAATAAAGGAATTTTGCGTTGCAAAAATAAAGGAATAACGACACACTAAGAAGCCATGAATATTTCCTATATAAGAGAATGCTACCAATCAAGTCTTTACAGTTATTCTGTGCACTGCACAGTGCAACACTTGTGGTAAACCCACAAATTTATCCACTTTATCGTTATTACACTGGTTTGTATTTACATAGAATATTTTTTCTCCCAGAGAACACCAAAGGAATTTTACAGGGGAAAGAAGGCAACAACGAGACTCCCAAACCGCAAAGTGAGGCAGAAGCCCAGCAAAGCAAACAGAAAATTCCGATTTCCAGCACGCCCAGGGGCCTGGCCCTGTTCCACCTACTGTCTCCATGTGGCCCCCAGCGAGGGGACGGTAGGTCCAGTCCACCTGCAGGCTCTCCGTGATGGGGGAGCTGGATTTGAAGGAGCATTTCAGCAGCACTTGCTCACCCACGAAAGCTCGGACTTTAGGACTGGCTTTAATTTCCAGGGAAAGAACATTGCAGACACCTGAGGGAACAGGCACAAAAGGCAGGGATTAACTTCTTGTTACTTGCGAGGCGCAAAATTGTCCCGAAAGCACCGACACGTGTGCGGGCCGGCCAGAATTCAGAGACTGAAGCACAGCAGCGACTCCCTCCCCTACACTGGAATCTGAAGGAAAGCAGAAAACTTCCCTGACCCATTCTCTGCAGGACTGGAAGGGGCTCCGAATAAAGAACCTGGGAAGCACCGCCGCAGCTGTTCGGCTGCGGAGACAAAGAGCCGACAAATGGAAGCAGCTGGGTCTCTGACGAGCTGCAAAGCACCAGCTTTGGGTACTTTAAAGCAATTCTGCTCTGTGTTTTCCTGCCTCAGCGCCTGAATTTCACACGCACCGGCTCAAAAGCCTCCCCACAGCACCAAGGGCTCTCAGTTCTTGTTTCCAGCGTGTGCAGCCGCTCCTGCCCCGTTCTGCTGCCGCGATGCTCCGGCCCTTCCCGAGCCTCCCACCGCCCCGGGACGACCTCTGTGCGAGCCTCCCGCCGCTCCCG
>VXBT01000669.1:1160580-1174627 GCA_013400235.1 Oriolus oriolus
TTTTTGGGTGCTGCCGCAAAACAAGGAATGTGTCAGGGTATCTGAAGTCAAGGTGTTCCTCGCTGTGAGTTCTTTGTAGATTTTCAAGCGCAATCAGCAGAAAAGGGGAGGCCTGATCAGGGGAGCAGGCAGCAGCTGCATCCCTTAGCCAAGGACATCCTGGAACTGACACGTTCTGAGGATGTATTAAATCAAGATGTTGATGTGTGTCTATGTGTACATTGCTAACTGGGCAAAACACCCAAGTTTTAAATCTCCTAGAGCTGAGCTATCTTGGTTATAATAATAAAAATCTCACCTACAGGTCAAAAAGACCCTGGCTGGGTGAAGACCCTTCCCCTGAGCAGGGGTAGAAGCTGGCTGGGGTGACATAACTTGTGTGGGAATTAATACCCCATCGTGAGAGAAGGGCTGTACTTGGAAAGTTATTAACTCCGAATTTCTATGTATAAATCATGGTGTGAAAAGTCTGCTGCGGGGTGCTGGATTTGTGGGACACCACTGAGCACCCAGGCCTGGGCTCCTCTGAAATCAATAATCAATGTCTCCCTGAAGTATTTCACTATTGCTTTGTTGCACACCAGGTAACAAATCCGATTTTGGGGACAAACAGCGCAAATCTGCTCCTTTGAGGCGCCAGGGGCTCCCAGGCCACAGCCCCCCTCCAAACCAGCACAGCTCTCAGCAAGGTGCCTTTATTTACAACACAGGCGAGTGAAAATGAAACCAGACAGCCAGGGAACAGCCAGGGAATAAGGGCTGAGCAACACAGGTTATAAAGCCATAAAAACACTCTACAAACAAACAGGTCCAGGCTTTGATTTGGGGCTGGGTAAATACTGTAACAGTATTTACTGTTGCTTTGGGGCTGCTTAGACACCGTTACAGCTCCGTGGGTTCCAGTGTTGGGGGCTGCAGCTAAGGGGAACAGAGGGGAGCACTGGGATAGTGAGAGTAGGAATGGGAATGGGAACAGGAGGGGAGCTGCTGAATCCAGGCAGAAAACTCTTCTCAGCCCCCAGAGTCTCCGAAAGCTGCAAGAGAGGGATGTGAAAGCCGCCCCGGCTCGTGAATGTTACCCCTAATAACAAACAGCAGGCAGGGCCCAGCTCTAACACTGTCCATCTAAAGTAGAAAAGGGATTCCAAGCATGTTTGTGGTCCCAGCTGAGCCCTCACTGCTCAGTCTTCCTTTTCAGGATGTCAGGGAGGATTCTCAGGGAATAAAACCAGGGCAGCACAAAGGCACGTTGTGGTTTCTAAGGTGCAAGAGTGCGCAAACACCTCCCAGCCCTCCGTTCACTCAGCTGTCTTGGCACTTTCATCTTCCAGAGAAGCCTTGCTCGCGTTCCACAGGTGAGAAGACGAAGGAAAGTTCTTTGTTCATGGGGCAAGTTCCTCCTGCTTTGCTTCACTGGAGGGAATTCACAGCTCATGTCACCCTCTTTCCGTGCAAGACTTTCAGGTTGAGCAGAGGTACCACATGGGCAGCGTGGGGCGGCTGCAACCCAGCTTTGTTCTAATGCCCCAAATTACAAGCTTTCACCAGCTGCTTTGGAAGTACCTGACAGGAAAGATTATAAGAAAAACAAACACCCATTACTCAGAGTTATTGTCAAAAACCAAAATAATAGAGGCAACTGCTGACCTCAGAAACTGTGGGTAGAATTTGTGCTGACACGTTCAAGCAAAGCCAGAGAATATGGAAACAGTTCCAGTCTTCCTGCAGCAATTTTAAAACAATAAAGGTTAAAGTAATCAAAAAGCAGATTCAAAACTGCAAAAGGGAAGTAATTCATTCCTCTTCATCCACAAAGCAGGAACGCCATGGAAAGCAGCAACAATTGCTTTCCTACAAATGCTCCTCAGCACCAGGGTGGAGAAATCTCTTGCACATTTAAGAGGCTGTGATGGTTCAGGGATTGTTCAGCTGTCTCTGAAGGATCCTCAACAGCAAAGCGTGCCTGTGGCCTCAGTTCTGACTGTGAATAGCAGGGAAATACCCGAGGGAATCTGTCTTGGGGAGTCCACAGGAACATGAGACATTCATTAGAGGAGGTTTGGATGCGTACCTGCATTGTGCACACCAGCAAAGACCTTTAGTCTTCCAATGGAACAGGTTCCTTTTCTTCCCTCATCTTCAGGCTCTCCTTTTCTTTACTGTTATAAAAAGGGGAGAAAAAGAGAAAAAAAAAAGCCCAACTCAGTGTCATGCTGAGCAGGAGGGTGTCCTGAGTCACAAGCAGCACACCCAAGGGGTGACGTGGGGAGTGTGCCACACGTGTGGTGACCACAGCTCCGGGGACAGGGTGGTCACCAGGCAGCCACCACCATGGCAGCGGGGTCCTTCTCTGAGCGAGGAGCCACTGGGAAGGGCAAGGGCCAAATGAGGACTCCAGAGCTCGCCCATCCTGGGGCTCTGCTCTGCCTGCACGCAGCCAATTATCGCTAATTAGGTTGGCAGTTTTGCATTGTGGATGCTCCGTGCAGGGTCCCCGTCAGTGATTCAGAAAGGCCACGGAGATAAACTTGACAAGCTCTCCCAGGAGCCTCTCCCTCCCTCCCCACCGTGTCCTTACAGCTCAGCGTCTGCCACCTCGATCCTCTTGTCTCGCGCTTTCCTGCGACGCTGCCGGCAGATAATCACGGCTGTCACCACGATGATCATCAGGACAGAGGCAGATCCGATGGCCACGGCCAGGAAATGGATTTCTGAGAAATTCACTGCGTGGGGAGAGACAGAGGAGTGACCCAGAGGGACACACAGGAGGAAGGAGGCTGGGGTCCTGGATCTGCGAATAAAACCTTTCCTCAGGCTCCTCTTTTCCCCTCACGCTTTCTACTTACACCCCCTCTCCTCCCATGATTTTCCCAGGTGTGGAGGAAGGCCCCCCTGGTTAAATCCACACAACCTCAGGGGGGGTTTCTTGGCCTCTCACCTTTCTGCACAACCCGCAGCCGCACCTCCCCGATGGTGCCGTAGACATCTGGCCAGTTTGTCACCTGGCAGGTGAAGGTGCCGTTGTCACTGGGCTGCAGGTTCCAGATGATGATGGACACATCGTTACGCTCGATGTTCCCATCCCAGGTGACTCGCTCCTTAAACCTTCCAGAGGGGGGCTCGTAGGGCTGCTTCAGGTAGTAAAATACCTACAAAAATCACAGAAACATCGAATGGCCTGGGTTGGAAGGAGATTCCTGAAGTCGTGTCAGGTGCAGGATGTCACCTAAGACAGGGCTCAGCTGTGGTGCCAGCAGGTCCAGCTTCATCAAGCCACAAACATTTTAGCCCTGCTCACCCAAAACTAAACAGGAGAGTGTTTTTTTAGGCAAGGTCTACAAACAGAACTCGGATTAATCACTACAGAGTCACAAAGGCCCAGATGTGCCCGTGGGTTTCGGGTGTGTCCGTGCGCACTCCCTGCTCACCCGGTGCTGGGGCAAGGGCGAGCCCCTGGAACGGAGCACAAAGATCTCACTCACCGGCTCGTGGGAGCTCAGGTCCTCGGGCTGGAAGTTCCAGCTCACTGACAGCTGCTGGCTCACCGGGCTGCTGCTGGAAAAGGTGCATTTCAGCCGCTGGTTGGTCCCGTTCACAGCAACCACCTCCTTGGCAGTGTGCACTTCCACCGCTGCCGCCAGCCACAGCGCTGCGGGGCAAACAGAGGGCTCAGAGGGGGAAATCGCTGTCTGGGGCGAGCTCATCACTGCTCCTTATCAGGTTGGGTTCTCTGGGGGCCTTATCTGCGCCGGCAGTGGATAACCTGAGTGTCTCGGGCACATTCCAAAGGGGGTGGTCCTGCAGATTTATTCAGAAAAACCGGAGTGAAACCCACTCAATAACTGCTATTTCCCGTGCTCAGAATTCCCTCTATACACTTCATCCTCAGCCTCATGCACACCACGGTGAAACTGCTCTTACTGATATATCCAGAGCCAGTTTTAGAGGGTTTATAGCCCAGCTGGGCAGCTGCAGGTAAATTCAGTCAGGCTGAGGAATTCTAGAGGAAATCCTCAAGCTAAATGTGGATTTGTTTGTCCAAGAAACATCCCCACAACCACCAGAGCTGCTGCTTTAAAAATAAGTGAGCATCGCTCACTTGATACTGCCCTGGAAGAGGGACAACCAGCAGGAGGGAGGGCAAGGAAAAAGGAGGAAAATGAAAAATAAGAAAAATTAATGGTTTACTGGTGAAGGGAAATGAAAATATCACTATCCTGTCACCTTAGGAAGTTAACTCACCCCAGTGTGATTCAAGCAAAAAAAAAGCTTATCTAGGGTTGTAAAACATAACTTCGTAATAAAGACGTATTTTGAAGTAATTTATAACTAAATACTTCCTTCCAAATGATTCCTTATCTCAAAGGGGAAAATATTTGAAATGCCAAAACATCGAAGGTATTCACATGTGGAAACATTGGCAGGGATCACGTTGCTCATACAAAGTTTCGGTGCCAAATCTTTTCATTTTACACTCCTTGAAAAGAACGATGCGAGAAATAAGTGTAAAATACTTTCTTTCAAGGCAGATTACACCCGTGTGCTGATGCATTTGGGATAGGAGGACGTGCTATTCTTAAAATCCAGGTGTTTTGATATAAACCACTGAAAACTCAAGTGAGTTTCGTGTCAGTCTGGAACCTTTGCTGTGTGAAGGATCTGAACCCGGGGCTCCCGGACAATCCCTGATTGTTTAGGAACAAAGGTAGCAAAAAAAAAAAAAAAAAAAGGGCTGAGAGAAAAGTTCAGATCCCTGGCAGGAGAGAAAAAGACGTTGAAACCCGAGCTGAGGAGGAGATCAGTGAACGAGATCGGTGTTCTTCCGCTGGAATACGCCTGAACCTGTCGGGGAAGAAACTCAGCCACTTCGTGCCACTTCCAGCGAAACCCGCACAGAAAGAATCGCAGCAAGGACGGGGGAAAAGCCTCTTCCTGAGGGATAATTTAAGGGGTCAGAAGAGGGAGGTGAGGGCGGCAGCACGGCCGGCCAGGGACAGGTTTCCTTACCTCGGAGCTGCGCCCCAAGGACGAGCGCAGCGCCCAGCCAGGCGCGGCCGCGCATCGGGGAGGCGAGTCCGGGGCTGCCAAGTCAAATCTGCTCCGGGTTCTCGGTGACCGGGTGGAAGATGAGTTTCTCAAAGTCTTCCCAGCACAAGAGATTCCCTGCACAGCAGATTCCCTGCCCCCAGCTCGGCCTGCGAGGGAAGGTGAGCGCTCCGTGCCGAGGGGTGCCCAGCCCCGCTCCCTTCTGCCCGCAAACCAGCGAGATTCCCAAGGTAAGATTAATTTCTTCTCCCTCCCATATTCCCCTGCTCTTTTGTGTTGCAATCATTCCTCCTCCCAGCTGCCACCTGAAACCACTCCCCTCTTGTGGGAGGTAAAAGAAAAATTGCCCGGAGGTGTTCATAGGTGGCTCGAAGGAATGAGGGCCATTTGTTCGGCAAAAAACCTGCAAACAGTCCCCAAAAAGAGCAGCCCGAAGCTGACAGTCCGTGGCCGCAGTGCGAGCACTCATGCAGAGGATGGAAACGTCCCACCAAACCACAGATACCAACCCTAAAATAATCCGAACATCCCTTGGTTGCAGCCGAGGATTGGGAGCCTGGTGCTTGGGAAGCTCTTGGAAAAGCCAAGTGGAAAATGGATCCAGGCCGGCCGTGTTCCAGGCATAGCTGGGGAAAAAACACCGCACACCCACGGTGCTCCACGAGGGAGAAATTCCGCAGAACACGGAATATTCTGCTGGAGGCACGTGGCGGCTGGGAGAGCGAGAAACCAATCTGAGCCCGTGTTGTTGGCAAAATGGGGATGTTTGCATTCGAGGGCCATAAATCACCGGCTGTGGAAGTGTTTGTGTCTGGTTCACGATCCCGTTCCAATAAGTCATCCCAGGTCATCGGTTCCAGTTGTGGCTGGTGCTGGTTTCCTTCGCAGGGGTGCCAGGGCAGGGTTGGGGATGATGCCCGAACCTCTGGGTGTTTGGAGGGGCTCCCTTCAGCGATTTGGCGATGGAAAAACAGCACTGAGGCCGTCAGCTCCGTGGATTGCCCCCAGAAGAGAACAGGGAATCCTGTGTCTGCTCACACATCCCTGCTAACAGCTCCGAGGCACCAAGGGTCCCCATTTTCCCGGGAATAATGTGGTCCTGTGATAGCCCTTCACCACTGCCTCTCCCCAGATTCCCACTCAGTTACTGAATATCACCAAAATATCACCTCCCTTTCTTTCCTTGCCACCGCGAATATTTATCAGTCCGGGGCTTTGTTCAGGCTGTGTTTCGGTATCTGCAAGGCAGCGCTTAGCAGCCACTCTGCTGCCGCTTCCTAATCCTGCTTCTGCACAGGGCTGGGAACAGCCCCCGTCCCCACCTTTGCCTGCAGACTTTTGCTAATCTGCGTCTTCTTTCAAAACATGTGGACTCCAACAATTAAGGGAAGACCACGTCCCTGGCACGCTCACCAATCACCTCAGTTCTCTGATGTTCCATTTGGAAATATAAACAAGGAAAAGAAAGCTCTGACGGCCAAAGAGGGCACCCCAATAAAGGAACTGGGGCACAACAACACTCCCTTCGTCCGTGCCAGCATCCCTGCGGGCAGCACTGCCTGGAGTGCCCCCGTCCCGGTTCCGCGAGGGGTCCGTGCCTGCCCCAAGCCCCGGCTGCGAGGGTCCGTCCCCTGCGTGCGGCGCTGGCCGGGCCAGGAGCCCCCTCTAGTGGGGCCAGGCCACTTCCACGCGGAGGAACCTCCGGGAGAACCTCCCGAAACTGCGGCTGGGATGCCCCCGGGTGGGCCCGTGGGGAGGGGGCCGAGCAGGGAACGATGTCCCAGGCTCGGTTCCCTGCCCGTGCGGGGGCTCTGTGTGCTGAGCTTNNNNGGGAGGGGGGTGCTTCTGGTTCCTTTATTCCAAACTTCCAGTGCCCAAAAGAGACCCGCGGGGAAGCTGGAGAGGGGCTCTTGATCAGAAGCTGCAGAATAGGACAAGGGGGAATGGTTTAAAACTGGCGGAGGGCAGGGTTAGGTGGGATACAGGGAAGGAATTCCTCCCTGTGAGGGTGGGCAGGCCCTGGCACAGGGTGCCAGGAAAGCTGTGGCTGCCCCTGGATCCCTGGAAGTGTCCAGGGCCAGGTTGGACGGGGCTTGGAGCACCGTGGGACAGTGGAAGGTGTCCCTGTCCATGGCAGGGGTGGAATGGGATGATCTTTAAGGTCCCTTCCAACCCAAACCAGTCTGGGATTCCACATGAAGTCGTGTGCCGCAGCTGGAACTTCACAAACTCTCACTTTGAGAAGCTGTTGGGAAGGTCCTGATGGCGAACCTGATTCCGGCTCGTTCCTCTGTCCTGCTGCTCCCAGGGCAGCTCCAGGCTCTGTCCCGAGCCCTGCAGAGCTGGTGCAGAGCAGAGCAGCCACCCCTCGCTGGCGGGGACGTCCCACGAAGACACTTTGAGCCTCCGCACTTCCTGACCTGGGCTCATTTCACGTGTCTGGGTCTGCCTTGGCTGCTCTGGAAACAGTGAGTCCCCCCAGGGCTGCTCGGCTCGTTAGCAATTCTGGGAACGAAAGTCCTGTGCCTCTTTCTTGAAAAGCCACCGTGTTCTTTCCTGCCACAGCCGTGCCAGTCTGATGTGGTGGAGAGGAGCAGGAGGAGGAGGAACGCGAGGATGAGGCTGGAGCGGCGCCTGCCCCTCCTGGGGCTGCTGCTGTGCGCAGGTGAGTCCCCAAAATTCAAGGCAGCGGCGCTGGAGCTCGGTGCAGGGTGACCTGGGAGGTCCCGCGGTCTTAAAGTTTGGTTTTATCCTTTATCCGTGCGCTGTTCTGCAAGCGTTTCGCGATCCCGGGTGAATAACTGCAGGCTTGGGGGGGTATCCAGGGTGTGGTGGCAGCTCCCACCTGAGCAGTGTGAATGCCCCGCTGGCTTAGGATGAAGTGCAGAGTACCTGTAAAGGCTCTAAAGAAGCCAGTAATGGGGAGAGATAATTTGCAAGGCAATTCATTAAGAGTTGCTACAATAAGACTACAACTGCTCTGCCTGTGTGCTGCAAATTACCAACGCCTCGTCTCTGAGAAGACAGAAAACGTGGTTTATCAGCGGCCTGTTCTGTCTTCAGATTCAAATTTATCTATGTAAAATAAAAAAGCATCAGGTCACCTTCTCTCCGGCCAAGTCCCGCTGTCTGTGGAATTCAAATCTACCATTATTTACTTACGTTACTTTTTGTAAAAAGACAGATGTCCTTAAAGGAAATCACAGGCCTGATTCACACCTCCTAAAATCTGTTTCTTTAATACTCCAGCTCCAGAGCCTTCCATGGAGCAAGTTGTTTCCTACAGGGTGGAAAAACCCACACAGATAAACTGTTTTACAGCGTTAAAGCAGCGTCAGGCTCCCACTGCCCAGCGAGTTCCCTTGTGCAGGACGGAGGTTCTGACCGGGGTTTTCCAGCAGTGTTTGCTCCGTGATAATAAAGCAGAATTTCGGGGTGCACAGCTTGCAGTAACAACCCTTTTTCTGAGCTGGGTCGGAAAATGATTCAAGTTTCCATTCTGCGCTGGGCTGTGTTCAAAATGGCTTCCAATTTCAGAACAACATCCTGTGTCGCCACCAGAATATTTCTGATGCTTGCAGCATGGATGTGGGACTATGAACATCTCTTTCAAGCAGCTGAGTTCAAAACGGATGTCCTGGGAGTAGGAAAGGTGTGTGATAGCAGAAGCTCAATTACTTAATATTTCTTATTCTTTTTTTTTTTTTTGCAGTTGGCACCACAGCTCAGGGTAAGTGTGTTTTACCGCCATCCTTAGCTATTTAGCATGCTAAAAACCCCAAATATGCCTCAAAAGTGAGGACCAAAAGTCAAATAGAAATATTTGAATTTTGCAAATTTTGCAGGATAGGAAAAAAAATATCACTGTTCATTAATTAACAGTGATCTTACTGATTGGAGAAATTGGTCCCTGATTGTTACCAGTGTTGGGCATTTCCAACAGCACCAAGCAGTGAGGCAGCTGTGAGATGATTTTTTAACACTCCTTATTTTCTGTTTTGCAGATGAAGAACAGGCGGGTAAGTGAATTTTACCATCATTCTTAACTATTTAGTGTAATATAAAAAACTGCAGCTGACTAAAAAAGAGGTAGAAATGTTTGAGTTTTCCCCTTGGTTTCCTTTCTCATTGGTCTGTCTTCCCAAGGGGAATTCCTGGTGGAGATTTCTGGCACCACGGTGACAATCACGTGTCCCTTGGAGGACAAGGACATCAAGTGGCACCCATCTAGGAGAGGAAAGGACATCGGGGAGAGGAAGTTCATTATAGAGGACCACGACAGCACTCCTGCCAACCTGAGCTGTTCCTTGGGCAGCGATAAGCGTGAGCTGTACCTGAATGCCAGAGGTGAGCGCAGACCCCTCAGCCTGCGCATTCCAGTGGCAGGTTTTGGGAGCTGAGCGTTGATTTTCAGTGCTGGGGTGGGTGAATGTGGTGCTGCCGAGCCCCTTCTCGCTCTGTGCGGGCAGTGGAAGAGTCCAAGAGCCCATTTTTGGCAGAAGGAATCTCCCCTTCCCTTTCAGTTTGCCCTTTTCCCTTCCCACCTGCCTGTAGCCCTGTGCCAGCACCCAGGCGAGCGAGGCCTGGGCTTCCCCTGGCTCTGAGCATCGCTCCCTCCCCTCAGTGTGTGCCAACTGCGAGGAGCTGGATGCCCTGACCGTGGCAGGGATCATCGCTGCAGACCTTCTCATCACCCTGGGCGTGCTCATCCTGGTCTATTACTTCAGCAAAGGCAGGAAGGGACGAGCCAGCGCTGCTGGGGACAGTCGGCCACGAGGTAAGAGCCGTTCCAGCCCCCCGTGCTCCCCGCGACGTCCGCCGAGCACCCCGGGAATCCCTCGTGCCCGCTGCGTGACGGAGCGTCTCCTGCTCTCCACGAGCTCCCAAACAGTGCTCCTGCTCCCCACGAGTTCTCCAGGCTGCCTTTGTGCAGGGATGGGAGTGGCTGCTGTGCCAAAGGCTCCCTGCACGCAGGAACCCATTTCCCAGGCTGTTGTGCTGGAGCCAGCCCTCCAGCTCCTGGCAGCAGTTGCCTCTTCAAGAGCTCAGAATAAAGCCACGGGAGCTGACCCATGGTGTGCCTGGCCCTGGGATCATGCTGGAAGTCCCTCGTGACAGGAATCCCCAAGGATTCCCCCTCTCTGTGCCTCTGTTTCAGGTCCGAAGATGCAGCGTCCTCCCCCTGTCCCAAACCCGGACTATGAGGTGAGGACTATCCCTGTGCTTTCCATCCCTGCTGGCTGGGGAGGCATGGCCAGGGCTGGGGCTGATAGCCAGGTCATTTATCCTTGAGGAAGAATCCAGTCAAGCCTCAGGTTTTCCTGGCAGTGCAGGACAAAGGTGGCGAGGGTGCAGCCCCTTTTCCTGGTGCTGCCACAGGGATTTATCTGGGAGCAGAACTGCAGCTCCCCGTGCACTGCCCCTGCTCTGTTGTGCTTTTCCCCACGCGTTGTGGGGGCTCAGGTAAGGATTCCTGAGCCGAGGTCTCTGCTGTTCCCGCAGCCCATCCGGAAAGGCCAGCG
Organism: Oriolus oriolus; assembly: GCA_013400235.1. NCBI lineage: Eukaryota > Metazoa > Chordata > Aves > Passeriformes > Corvidae > Oriolus > Oriolus oriolus. Next base: position 1,171,149 of record VXBT01000669.1, read on the forward strand.
GGAGGTGTATGCAGGCCTGGAGCCCAGGGGCTTCTGAAACTCCCGGGGGTGACAGGCTGGAAGCCAGCAGCACTGGGGCTAAACGCTTCTGCCCAGCTTGTTCCCAGCTCTCCGCAGCTCTGCTGAGGCCCCGGCATTTTGGGATAAGCCAGGCAGCCACAGGACAGGGACACGCTGTCCCACGCTGGGTTGTGCTTGGGTTTGCCATCAGGGAACGGAAATGAGCACATTGGCAAGAGGAGTTTTCCTTCTCATTAAAGGACTGCAGCCTCACTGGTGGTTCCTGGTCTCCTTTTCCCCTCACACTTGGTTTTCCCTCCAATTTCATTTCTGCCCGGAGTGGCTCCGCTTGCTCCCGGTGGTTCCCCGGGTCTGAGAGTGGGTCCTTCTCAGAGGGGTTTGCCTCTGACCTCGTCCTGCTCTCGCCTCGACAGCCTGACCTTCATTTGCAGCCGGAGGAGCAGAGGCAGGCAGCGCAACCCCCAAACGGCCCAGCAGCGAGGGCACAGGCTGAGAAGGGCCCGTGGGTTGTTTTGATGCCTGGGAAGGTTTCAGGTCGAACCCCGGCTGAGCCACCCCCGTTTGTTCCTGAGCAGAGCAGCAGCTCTGAGCAGAGGAAGCAGCGGCAGAGCAGGGGCTGGGGCGGTTCAGCCCTGGGGAGGCGAACACCAGCAGCCCCAGCAGCTCCGGGGCAGAGCTGTGCGCCCGCAGGATGCGGTTGAGAGGCACAGCTGGGTTTATTTACCACAACAGGCCCTACACACCGAGCAGGGAGATGGCGAGATACACACAGCACTAACCCCCAGCAGCTCCAAAACCACTCAGGGCCACGTTCTCACCTTTGCAAACCAGCACTGCTGCAGGGACGCCTGCTGAGCCCAGCCGTGTGGGACATTCCCACCTGGGAGCGGGGTGGGAGAGGCTTGGACCGCTCTGGGTGTACAAGGCCTAAATTTTGCTTCAAAAACCATAAATTTTGCTACACCCCAGTGCTTCTACCACCGTTTCTGGGGTACATCAATGTACAAGTTTGCCCCAGTGTTTGCCCCAGCCGGTGCCATCCCACACGTTCCTTGTCTCAGCAGGATCAGCACCCACCCAGTGACAACAGCTCTGCCTCTGTGCTTACCTGCACCAAAGGAATGTTTCTTTGTCCTTCCAAGGGCGAGACGATGCTGGCTGGCCCTGTCTGGTGTCTGTGTCCCATTCTAGGGACTCAGACCACGTGAGCTGTTTCTGCTCGGGGCTGGGCAGCGGAGACCTGGCCTTCCCAGCCACCAGATCCCCTCCCGTGTGCACCTTCCCAGCCACCAGATCCCCTCCCGTGTGCACCTTCCCAGCCACCAGATCCCCTCCCGTGTGCACCTTCCCCAGGACCTCGACACAAGCCGGGGGAGCAGGGAGGCTGTGGGACAGGCTCATCTTTAATGACAGGAATACAGAAGTGCAAGAGGTCACGCAGTGAGCACAGTGCTACAAGCAGCCCATCCTGGAGGGGCCTCCAAGCAAAACCAGCGCGCTGGTGAAGGCAGTCACGGGGTCTCAGTCTTCCCACGTCACTTGCGGGCGCGGGCGGGAGCCAGCCGGCTGTACTGCTCATCCTCCCGCTCTCCGAGGGGCTGGGAGGGGGGAAAAAGGGGAGATGAGCCAAAACCATGCCTGCCCAGCCCTGGGAGGGAGAGCTGGATCAGGCTTTGGGAAGATTCTCTCCACACGGAGGTGCTGAAGGTGTCCCCACACACACAGGGGTGCCCCCACACTCACCTGGTAGAGCTCGTTGGCAATCAGGTTCTGCCTGTCAGAAGCTGAGGGAAGGAAGAAGATCAAGGTCAAGGATCAGGGGAGCCATGGGCAATGTGGGGAACATTTACAAACCAACCCAAGAGCTGGCTGCAGCCCCGGGGCACCACGCACAGCCCCTGGGTGCCACACGCGGCCCCCAGAGGTGCCCAGGCACAGCCCTCGGGGCTCTCCCATCCCTCACCGCGTGACGTGTGTCCCCTGTCGTGGCCAGTGATGCAGTACACGGCCACTGCCAGGAACAGCGTGGCCACGACGTCCGCAATGACGATGCCCGAGATGGTGGGAGCGTCCACTTCGATGCAGTTCTGGCACACTGGAAGGCCAAAAGGACACGGACACTGAGAGCAGGGGCACATCCAGAGCGCTCAGGCAGCTCTGCCAGTCCAGGCCCCAACCCCAGGCCATCAGAGACCGGCTGGGTTTGCTGTGTGACCCAGGGCAGTGGCACTAAGTAAGGCTGCAAAGCTGTCACAGAGACACCACACGCAGAGGAACCTGCAGCAACCTGGTGGAGACACCCCCAGACAAGGGGAAATTCCCTCGAGGCTTTGCTTGGGTGAAAGCTCCAAGCAGTTCTGGCTCTAGCAAAGCAGGCGGGCAACACTTACTCCGATAGTGCACCTGGAGGCTTTTCCTTTTGCCTCCCGTTTCACACACGTAGAGGCCTCTGGGGTCGTCATAAACTGCGCTCAGCTCCAGCGTTTTTTCGTTCCCAACAGTATTCCCATCTTTGAACCACGTGATGTTTTCGTTGCCTTGGCCTCGCACACATTCCAAGAACACCCTTCCACTGTATTCCTTCACGAATATCTCCTGCCCTGCGAAAGGAAAAGAGAGCAGAGAGCTTCACCTCTGAGTTATCGACAGCGGTGCGGAGCTCGGAGCTCCTTACTGGGATGAAGCATCACATCAGGCTGTCCCAAAAACACCTCTGGGAAAAGCAGACTCTCCCATCCTTGTTGCACTGATTCCTTTTTCCCCATCGACATTCCAAACCTCATTCTCCGGTGGAAAACCTCACCAAGCCGTGGGGCTCCTCGCCAGCACCCTCCCAGCATCTCCAGGGACCACGGCAAGCGCCCGGCCGCCGACCCTGCACTGCGGACTCACCTCGGACGCCCCAGCTGGCCACGGCCAGGCTGGCCAGCAGTGCCCAGGCACTCAGCACCTTTCCCCTCGCCATGGCACGGTGGTGGCGGGTCTGTCCCCGCTCGCAGGACGTGGGCAGAGCCGCTCCCCGCAGGGCACCGCCCGCCCGGGGCGCGTCAGGCACCGGATGCCGGGGGCTGAGCCTTCTTCCCCCGGCAGCGGGGGATGGATGAGGGGCTCGGCGCCTGCCTCCTCTCCCCAGCGCAGCCTGGAACCCGTGGGAGGGTTATGAGGACGTGAGGCGCTGAGGTTGGGGTCCCCCAGCAGCCAGGGACCCTCTGCAGCCGTGGGCTTCCAGCAGCCGGGGACCCCCGCGTCCCTGCACAGCCACAGAACCCAGCAGCATCCACAGGTCCCCCGGCATCCATGGAGCCCCCCCAGCATCCAGAGACCCCTGCAGCAGCTGGGGAGCCCCCAGCATTTCCATGTCCCTCCCCAGTCACTGCCCCCCGACAGCCACAGACTGCCAGTACCTACCGGTGTCCCACCCAGTCACAGAACCCCAGTACCCACAGCCACGGAGCCCC
>VXBT01000669.1:1174738-1198345 GCA_013400235.1 Oriolus oriolus
GCCGTAGCGAGCGCGGCCATGGCGGGCAGAGCGGGGCCCGCGGGCTCGCTGGTGGCGGCCGTGCTGCAGCACTCGGGCCAGCTCGACAAGGAGCACCTGGGAGCGCACGTCGGGCGCCTCTCCCGCCGCGTCGAGGAGCTCAAGGCAAGGGACGGGAGCGGCGGAGGGACGGGGAACGGAGGGAGCGCGGGGAGGGGCGCGGGACCGGCGCGCCCAGCCCTGGTTCATCGCGGGGTGCCCAGCCCTGGGTCGGGGGGTGCCCAGCGCCGGTCTGGCCCGGGGTGCCCAGCCCTGGCTCCGTGCCCCGGCCCTGCCAGGCTCCCCTGCCCTGCTCCCCGCGCGGTGACGCCGTGGCGCTGCTCGGTGTCCGTAGGAAGAGGTCTGGACCATGATGAACGGCAAGTACAGCGAGTTCCTGCCCAGCGTGCAGAACAGAGAGGACCTGGTGGCGGAGGTGGAGGGGCTGTCCATGGACATCGACCTGCTCAAGGCGGCCATCGAGAACGAGGTGACTGCGGGAGGACGTTCCGCTCCATTTCATCCCAAATCTGCAGCCCCACCCCAGCGCGGGTTTGGGCGAGGAGGGCACCCAAAGGTGCCAGAGCTCAAGGAGTGTCCGCACAGCACTTACATGGTGGGATTTTGGGGTGGGTGGCAGGACTCGGTGATCCTGGGGGTCCCTTCCAGCTCAGGAGATTCTGTGATTCTGTGACTAATATCCCTGCGTGTTGTCAGCCCTAAGGAATGCCTTGAGGTGGCACCAGGGTGTACGTTAAGAGCTGTCATTAAGGGATTGTCACTCCTGTGTAGGTGGAAAAGTGTGTCACAGTGTCCTTCAGAGAGAAGGACCAGCCTTGGCTGTGGCAGGGGTTGTGGCACAGGAATAAAAAGGTTGGAGGTTTTTTGCTCCTCACCAAATTATTCTATGAACAGAAATAAATGATAAATGGAATTTAAAGTAGGAGGAAAATGTGTGTGCTTACAAATGCTGCCAGTGAACTGAAAAATGTTGTTATTTTAGGTCCAGCAAGATCTAAATGTCGCTGTTGCTGAATTCACAGAGCTGAAGCAGCAGCTGGAGAGGGACTCAGTGGTCCTGAGTATCCTGAAAAAGCTGCAGGAGGTGAGGAGGGGGAGCAAAAAATCCTGCTCCTCAGTCTCAGATCTTATTCTGGGCTTCTCTTTGGAGTAAGTGGCTGTAGCCTACAAACTGTGGTGTAAGAGCAGAGCTGCAGTGACACCTGCGTGTGTTTGGCCGTTGCAGTTCGATACAGCTTTGAAAGAGTCCAGCAACGCGCTGCTGGAAGAGAAGTACATGCCAGCAGCTCAGCGGCTGGAAAAGGTAACCGTGGCCCCTCGGCGATGCAGATTACCGCAGTGGATGAGTTGCAGAGGATGGCTTTCCCTGGCAGGGGCAGCACTTACCCGAGCTGTGTTTGCTGTCCCCCGCCAGGCACGGAGCAGCCTCAGGAGCGTGGAATCCTACAGGGGCTTTGAGCTGAGGATCCCGAAGGCCCTGCGCAAGGAGCTCACGGTGCAGGAGCAGAACATCATCTACCAGCTCGGGAAGGAGTGGCAGAAGCTGGTTGTGTGGAAGCTTCCCCATTCCAAAGGTGCTCCCAGGTTTTTCTCTCTTTCCTTTCGCTCGTTTTTCCCCACTGAAGCGCCAGTTGTCACCTGCAAGGTGGGACATGCGGTGGAGCTGTTGGGCTGAGGGCGTTAAACGAGCTCTCGCTCTGGGGAAGGGTAGATCTTGGCTTCAGCTGACTGCAGTGGCTTCTGCTGGGATGCTGTGACAGCCCTGGCTCTGGTTTGTGTGCAGGAAGCAGCAGCCTGGAGGCCGTGGTGCTCTCGGAGCTGCACTTACACACGGTGCCACCCCAGGGCGAGGACGCTGCTGTCCCAGCCGTCGCTGCCGTGCTGCAGGCCTTGGCTGTCCTGGGAGAGCTGCACTACAAGCTCAAAGATTTTGGTAAGACAGACCCTGGAAACAGCCCCAGTAGCTCAGGTGGATGGTTCAGGCTTGTTTTAGCATGGATAGTGAGGTCCACTTCACTCCAGCAGGGCACTGGAAAACTTCTCTCTCTCCTGGCTTGTGTTTCCCGCTGAGGTGAATGCTGTGGCTCTTATTAACAGGAAAATATTTATGCCGGTATTTACCTGGAATTATGTATCCTTCCCTGACAATTCAGTGTACTTTTGATCTATGACTGTTTGGTTTCATACTCTGGTGCTAAAGAATCTTACCTCATTAGTAACTCCCTGATAAAGCCAATCGAGGGGGTGTTCCTTCCACTTCTTGCAGTCCCTAAATCCAGAATAGTCAGGGTTGGACCTCACTGGAGCAATCTGCTGTTGGAAAAACCTCTGTTTTTCCCTTTCCTCAGGCCACTTGTTGATGGAATACATCCTGAAGCCGCTGATCTCATACCCATCTCTGGAGCCAGTGACAGAGGAACAGCCAGATGTGTTCATCCTGAGGTTTAGGTCCCAGGAGCTTATCTTGGACGAGTCCTCTCCTGTGAAGGTGTTTGACAAGATCAAGCTGGTTTTTGAAGTTCTGCACAAATACCTGCTAAGTAGGTAGTTCCTCTCTTTTGGAATTAGTTATGATCAGTACCTTGTTCATTTAATGGGAGTTTTCTAGAATATCTGATTGTTAACCAGCATTATGTGCAAGGAAAATGAAGGAGGAAAGGCATTTGAACTGATGGAAGGTCTGGTCCAGGAAGCAGCTGTATTAAAACCCATTTTTCTTCTCTGGGATGCAGATGTGCCTCTGGAGGAGCCTGGGAAAGGCGGAAAGGACCGCAGAGTCACCCTGGCAGAGCTGCTGGGGGAGCTCCTCTGGGAGGAGCTCTCAGACTGTCTCATTCACAGCTGCCTGGTGCACTCGGTCCCAACCAGCAGCAGCCAGCTGGAGCAGTACAAGGAGGTGGGTCCCAAAAACCCCCTCAGGCTTGAACACAGAGCCCAGGCACTCCAGGGTGATGTCATTCCAGTGGTTAATGCCCTCCAAAGCCGCTTGCTTTTGGCTTTGACACCCAATTTCAGCTTTGTTCTGTGACTTCAGGAGACTGTGCTAACCTAGAACACACTTGCTCTCCTCAGGTGATCGAATCCACAAAGGAATTTGAGAAAGCCCTGAAGGAGATGCAGTTTTTGAAGCAAGACAAGACTGCCTTGCTGAAATATGCCTGCAACGTCAATTTCCACTTTGCCAACAAGAAGTGCCAGGATTTGATCAAGGCAGCCAGGAAGCTGATGACCTCAGAAATACACAACACTGTGAAGGTGACTGGGGATGCCTCACACAGCTTTTCCATCTGGAAAACAACCTCTAAATATTTTTTAATAGTGCTGCAGTCTTGTGTTTCTATTGAGCCTTAAATCTCTGCCATTCAGTGTTTTTCAATCTTGCAGATTCTCCTTTCTGAGCTCTAAATCCTGTTACCCATCTCTCTTGTTTTCCCTTAGATCACACCCGATTCCAGCGCAGCCCTACCAGAGCTCCCCAGCCCTGGGTCAGGAGACCACCCCAAAACGCACAGACCCTCCAGCCTCCTGTACAATGGGACTGTGAATTTGGGCAGTGAGAGCAGTCTGAGCCGGTGCACCCTGTCCCTGCCCACCTGCCGCATCAGCTCCTCCGTGCAGCAGCTCGTGGAGCTGGCTTACGACACAATGGAGGAGGCCAAAACCAGCACGAAGTTCTGGTACTGTTGCCTTTTTCCCCCCCCGGAAATGAAACTCGAGATAATTTTTGTAAGGAGGCAGTATAAAAGTGCATCTTTATTTGAAGGCCTCCAGGGGCAGTTAGGGAGAAGGTCCACACCTAGAGGGGCAGGGACAGCGTCCCCTTTGTTCTGGGGTTTCACCTCTCTCCTTTCCACACTGAACCTCGAGGTCACCACAGCCTTTGTGAGTTTTCCAGAGTGCTGACAGTGCTGCCACTGATCCTGACAATCTCCTCTTTGTGCCAGTGCTTCGCTGCTCATAAAACCTTGTTCTGGGGCAGGTTGAGGGTTAGCTGTGAACAAGGCATTAAGGACAGGCTGACATGAACCCTATTTCCCTTGTAGCTGCCTGCAGCTCTGCAACTGCGTCCGGGACATCTTCCACGTCTTCTGTGAAGTAGTGCCCAAATACCACAGGTGAGTGTGTCCATATTTCCCGTTCTGAGGGGCAGTAATGCTGTTGGAACAGTCCCAGTTGATGATTGAGGCTCCATCATCAAAAATCAACTATTCAATCTATGATTAAACCATGCCCATGCAAAGCCGGTGCTTGAGAGTTTCTGCATTGTCAGTCTTACGATCAGGGGCGTGAGTGAAGTTCTCATACAGCTGTTATTTGTTTGCAGCCACATAACTTTGACCCCAGGTCTGATGCACAGATTTTTCATGATGTTTTTTCTGCAAAAGAAGAGCAGCAATGAAGGTGGAAAGGTCACAGTCCTGTCAGAGAACTTCTCTCCCTTTTCCTCACCGTAACTCTGTTGTAACAAAATACAGTCCTGTTTGAAAGTCCATGGCTGGAAACAGTGTGGGATAACACAGGGTTCAAATGCTTCAGTGCCATTTCTTTTCCTGCCAGTTCCTGTGGGCATGTGAGAGGTTAAATGTTTTTACTCTGATGTCAACCTTGCCAGCACCATCTGCTGACAGACCGTGCGTTTCTCTAGGGTAGACACGGCCTTTTTTCTAACAGAACCAGCTCTGAATGAACCCATTTCTTCCTTTTCCCTTCATGCTGGGCCAGGGAGAACCTGCAGAAGCTGCCCCAGCTGGCTGCCATCCACTACAACAACTGCATGTTCATCGCCCACCACCTGCTCACCCTGGGCCACCAGTTCCGCTACCTCACCGGCCCCGTGCTGAGCGACTGCGGGGGCACCTTCGTGGACGCCGTGCCTGACTTCAAGAAGCTGGGTAACTTCCCACCTTTCCCTCTTGGAATTTGCTCCTGGATCACGTGGGAATTAACCCTGGTTAACTGCTGAGTGGTTTCCTGGAGGTGTGGCTGCTCACGCAGTGCGAGCAGTGGATTGGTATTTTTGGACAAGGTGGCGTTTTCTGAGTTAGGAAGTTTTGGCTCTTTGAAACCCGTATTTCCTTGTCCTGAACTGAGTCCCAAGAGCAGTTCAGTATCTAGCAAGATGTATTTTTGGGATCTGCTGCTCAGTCCTTTGATATTTTCATTAGTTATTCTATAGAAAAAAACTCAGAGATGAGTTTGTGTGAGCTAACAGGAGTCATCCACAGTTCATTCAGCTACTCTGCTTCTTTCTCCAGCAGTGTTGCAGCAATGCAAGCTGCACAAGAGCTCACTGGTTAAAGTGGCTCTGGGAGATTGTTTGGAGACTGGAAATTTGATTAAAAATAAAACATTTATAGCAAGTTCATTATCCAGCACTTACAGTCATAAATAGGCAGAGCAGGTTTAGTGACTGCTTCATTGCTTCTCTGTGCTTGTGTTGCTCCTAAAGGGATGGAGTGTTTTCTGGCTCAGATGCAAGTGCAGAAGCGAGGAGTCCTGGACAGGCTCTGGAGTGCCAGGAATTTTTCCAATATGGATGATGATGAGAATTACTGTGCAGCAAATAAATCCATAAAGCAGGTAAGGAAGGCAGAGAAAGAACATCCCAGTGCCTGCAGGAATCCTGGGGAGGGGGCACGGTATAATCTCAGTCCTGAGAGCTGTGGAACTGCCATTTTCTGACGTGGTGGTTTGGGGTTTTGTGTCCTTAGCAGAACTGCTCCGTTGTTTCTCCCCATTTGTACTCACCCGATCCCCGGGGCCTTTCCCAGGGTTGTTTCTGGTGTCACACTCAGCTGTTGCCTTGCAGGTGCTGCATCAGCTGAAGGGGCTGGGCACGGTGTGGCAGGATGTGCTCCCTGTGCACGTGTACTGCAAGGCCATGGGGACCCTACTGAACACAGCCCTGGCAGAGATTGTCACCAGGATTACTGCCCTGGAGGTAACAGCCACGGGGGGTGCTGGGGACAGCGTTTGTCACCTCCAGAAACTCTCCCCAAAATCCCATTTCAGGGGAATGGTTCACTCAGACAGAAATTACCATCATGTGTCCATGGGAAATATTCACAATCCCAGTTTTTCATTTCACTTGGCACTCCAAAAATAAACCTCACTTCTCCTCTGCTCGTGTTTTCCCCGTTCCAGGATATCTCTGCAGAGGGTGCAGACAGGCTGCACTCACTCTGCAAGATCATGGTGGATGAGGGACCCCAAGTTTTCACCCCTCTGCTTGAAGAAGACAAAAATAAGAAGTACCAGGAGGAAGTTCCAGTCTATGTGCAGAAGTGGATGACATTCAAGGAGCTGATGATCATCCTGCAGGCCAACCTCCAAGAAATCGTGGATCGGTAGGTGTTTCCCTTCCAGCTGGTTCTCCAGACCTGTGCCAGGGAGCTGGGGTTCAGAGGAGAGGCAGAAACTGCTAACAGGGGTCAGGATCAGCTCCTGGTTGTGGCTGGGTCTTCACAGCCCATTAAAAATTTGTTCATGAATTTCTTTCCCAAAGAAAAAAGCAAAATGGTAAAAAACCAGGTGCCATGAGGGATCCAAAGCACAGTTTGTGCATCCCCTCGGCTTCTGCAAGTTCAGGAACACTTCACAGGGAGCAGCCTGGCATTTTGCCTGTTGCTGGCCTTCCACCTGAGTGCTTTGTTCTTGCTCCTTTTGCCTTGCAGTGGGGAATTCATCTGAATTATCCATAAGGATTTGCGTCATTACTTCTGTTACTTTAGTTGGCGTGAGTTGTCAGCAGCTGGGCATTCCCTGCTCCCTGCCCAGGGAGCTCTAAAGGGCAGGAGAACACCCTGTCCCCAGCAGGTAAAACCAGGAAGGGACAGGGAAAGCAGCTCCTGCCCTGGGCCCTGCTCTTGGAAACGTCTAAGTCACAAAAGCTTCCCAACTCTACTTCCAGCAGGGCATAAGCCACTTTTTTGTGTTGATAAGGAGGCAAATGGGAGTTTTGCAGGCAGGCTCTAGTCTTATTTAGGAGAAGGAAAAGGTTCTGAGTGCAAAAATCACCTCACACCTTTGTGTACCTGGTTAAACAATTCTGGACTGGCGTGCCCGGACTGCTGGCGCTGGCACGGGTCCTTGGGGGCTTGTTTGAGGCACCATTTCTGGGCAGGTGGGTGAAACAAAGCTCTCCCTGTCTCCCATCCAGGTGGGCAGATGGGAAGGGGCCTCTGGCAGAGCAGTTCTTGGCAGCTGAGGTGAAGAGTCTGATCCGAGCCTTGTTCCAGAACACGGACAGGAGAGCGGCAGCGCTGGCCAAGATCAAGTGACTGCAGCCTGCAGCTGCACCTCGGGGTGCTGCAGAGCCAGGCGACACCTTCACACCCTTCTGGGTGCACCTTTCTCATTTGTACTGGTCTGGAGACCTTGGGAGCTGGGTAAGTGCTCCCTGGAGCTCGGCTGAGGGGGAGGAGCCGTTCCTGGCTCAGTGTCTGTGGAAGCTCACCTCGGGCTGGGCTCAGGGAGCTGCAGGGGCGTTCTCAGGGCCCAGCTGGGACTCTGCTATGCAGTTCTGTGTCAGGGGACCTGCAGCCCCTCTGGGACCTCCTCTGTCCCTCAAACCACACGTGGAACCCACAGGCTGGGAGAGCTTTGGATATCCTTCCAGGAAGTGCCGAGCTTTCCCACCTCGGGTTCCCCCGAGGAGCAGAACTCGAGGGAGAGACAATTTAGGGAGGGATGGGGGGGAAGGGAGGTCCTGTGCTGAATGAACCATTGATCAGGTCACAGGATTTCTCACAAAGAGGAAAATTCTCTTATTTCTCGTGGAAAATATCTTCAAACTGACTTAGAATGTTTCAATCTCACTTTCCCAGCTGCAGAAGCCATTTCAGCTCCTTCCTTTATGTTTTTGTTGGGTGTGAACTGGGTAACTCTGGTGTCTTTCTGGTGTTATATTTTCTGTCCTTTAAGAATAATGAGAGAAATAATTAGAGAATAAGGAAAAACCAGTATAAAAAGGGAATGAAAGGTACACTCACAGCATTGTCCTTAAAGTCACAAGAGGCTGTGTTTGATCCTTCCTGCCCTGTAGGGCTTAGAAGATTTTTCAGTCACAGAGTTTAATGTTTTAATCTGTTGTCTCCTGTTGTCTCCTTGTCCTTGGCACTTTAGTTCCAAGTGTTTGTGCAGGGGCTGAGGCTTTCACATCACCCCAGCTCTTGCAGAACCCTTCTGGTTCCGTTTTTCCCTCCTCCAAGTGTTCCCAGAACGCTGGCATCTCGTGGGATCCCCAGCCCCTTTGAACACAGCCGCCAAAAAACATCTATTTTGAAAAACACTTCTCCTTGTAGGTTGTTCACAGAATTGTAATTTCCTACTTTCTTTAATAAACTATTTCTACTGAGCATGTCTGGGAGTCTCTTTGGGTTACAGTGACACAGGAAGAGCCAGTCCTGGGCTGTTTTCCACTTGTGGGAAGGGCAGAGTGCTGGTCTGTGGAGTCTGTCCTTGCCTGATTTCTAGTGGATCTAATAAAAGAAATGAAAAAGGAAACAAAAAAAAGGAATCAGCACCACGAAAGAGGCTGTCCCAGGGGCTTGTGCATCAAAGGAAAGAGTTCAGCTGGGGTTTGTCTAAGGAACAAAGGCTCTAGAGCAGGCTGGGCGCAGAGCTGGGCTTCCCTCAGTGACCTGGTGGATCAGGTGGCTGTGCAGAGCCCGGAGTCCCTGCAGCATCCCCGCGGGAGGGGCTGCACTGCTCTGCCCAGCCCCTTCCTCTTCAGAGCCAAAAACCCGACAGAAATCGCCCAGCCCTGGAGTTTTCAGCGCTTTCTCAGGCACTGCCCGGCCCCGGGTGCACCAGGGAAAGAAAACACAGCCATCCTTGCTGAGAAGGCTGAGGAGAAACGCAGATGTGTGCCAGTCCTGAGGTGCCACCCCCTGCAGGGAACGTTCCAGGCTCAGCAAATCCAGCAGCGAGGAATCCCTGCAGAGCCCTGACAGAGCTTCCACCCCTCTGACCGCTCCTGTCCCCCGGGCCCCGGCCCAGGCAGAGGTCGGGGGCTGTTCCTGAGCTGCCAGGGGCTGCAGCTCCAGCAGATGCTCTCCCTAAACCCCTGCCCTGCTCTCTGCCGGGGCTGTTTCTCCCAAGATTTCACCCCAGCTGTTGAACAGCAGTCAAACAGGTGCTGGGTTTGATTTTTTCACTCCCTGCTCCTGGAGGGGGCACTGAAATCCACGGCAAGGGCAGCAGGATTTTCCCTTTCTGCTGCTTTCTCAAGAAGCATCGCCTTTGGGGAGCCTTCCTGCGCCGTGTGCTTCCCTGGGGTCACATCCCTGGCAGGGCTTTGGCTCTACGAGGTGTAAAATGGAGCTGCAATCACGATCCACCTGCGAAGATCTACAGGTCTCTGGGTGCTCTTTAGAGGCTGCTAAACACCCGATAAAATTAACTCCGTGCGCTCAAGGGGAGCCTCCGCTCTCCCTGGGCAGTGAAGCTGCCAGCATTCCCGGGAAATCCGTCACTGCTCCTCTCAGCGGTTTCTCCCGCAGCAAGGAACAGGTGAACCCAGGAGCAGCAGGATATTCCTGCCAGTCTTTGAAGTGAGATATTCGAGTGAGAGGCTACCAAACCCAACCTCCTTCGGGACAGAAACAGAGATTTCCCCAGCCAGAGGCAGCAATTTCCCTGTGCTCGGTTCCTGGTTGCATCCTCCTCTATCCTGACTTCCCCTCCATGCCACAGCACAAAGTCTTGGCCAGTGCTGCTAACCAAAAACATCTGCCTCCAAGCTCCCTCACACAGCCTCATTATGGATCCTAATTAAATAATTACACATTTTCATTCCCTGTAATTACAGCCACTACTTATGTAAATAAATATGCTGCCTGCAATGACAAAATTACGGAAAGCTATTAGAAAATATAGATTCGGTTAAAGGGAAAATGACTTCAGAGAAGCTCCTGCCCAGGCCCAAGCCTCCCAAGCAGCTCTCCCTTGTCCTCTTCACACCCTGGCACCTCGTTTAGCACCCGGAAACCCCTTCCCACCTGGAATTCTCTGCATTTCTCCAGGCTACGGAGTGAAACATCTTTAATGCATCTTGACAGAGAAAAACTCCCCTTATGCCAGCGTTTACCAGCAGCAATGCTGCAAGGCACAGCATTTAGGGGGGTAAAGTTCCAAAATAGCCTTTCCTTCAGCTTTCTTATTTATTTCCTCCACCTTCCTTATTTATTTCCTCCCATAAATTCACACGGGGGAGTTCCTCAGCACTTTAAAGCGGCGGCCTCGATACTTCCATGAAGGATCACCTAAAGCTCAAACAAAAAAATGCCCTTTTTTTATTTCTGTTTCATTTCTGCAGCAGTTTGGCAAGCACAGCTTTCCTCGGGGCAAGCAGCTCCCTGCAGCTCGGGGATGCTCAGGTTTGCAGAGCAGCCCGTGCCGACTGGAGAAGGGGGGAAGAAATAAAAAGGATTTAATTTCGGAAGTGCTGCGGTACCCGTTCATTAGCTCGGATGCACATCAGCCCAATTTACCCTCCTGGAACAGACTTATGTAATCCCTCCGAGAACTGCTGAGCGAAGGAGGAAACCGAACACACCTGTGAGCACCGACTCTGTCCGTGGTTTTTTTCCCATCTTTGCTTGACATAATGAAACAAGAACGATCCTGAATGGGAGAGCAACGATCCCGAGCCCTCGGGCCCTGCCAGATTGTGGCACCCACTGCAGCCCAGCAGAGCTTTTGTGCTGTGCTAAGAAGCTGCTTGGCTTAACAGAGTTGCCACCTGTGACTCAAAACCAGACACATATTTTAGGAGGTCCCAGCAATCCAGATATATTTATTTTCTTTTTGTTTTGAACCAGAGAGTTGTACGACTCTCGGTGCATCTGCAGAGCTCAAAAGGTGCCACGCTACCACACGTGTAATTAACTGGCTGAAGTTCCTAACTAATTAATTCGGCTTTTCCAGCAGTTTGAGCTCTGAGCAGTTCGGGGCTGTGACTCAGCCCGACTCGCTCGAGCCGTGTGCGCGCTGCTGAAGCCTCATTAAACGCCGATAAACCCGAGGGCAGCGCTGTCCGTCCTGCACAGAACGGGGATTTTTATTCTGGCTGCTGCAAACCCCCGTGGCAGCCCAAGCACAGCATCCTCAGCACATCAGCACCATCGCTCCTCACTCGCTCGCTCAAGTTTTGAGGAGCCGTTTGCCAATAAATCACCCCAAACACAGCACTGGGACCAGGTTCCTGTGTTTGAGCCCAAAGCTCGCTTTTCTCACCCCGGCGTTACAAAGAGGCGCTTTGCACCTGTGAGAAAACACCATTTTCCCCAGTGCCAGGGAAATTTTTGCTTTTCTCATCTGCGAGGTGATGAGTCAGGCCCGTGTTTGGAAAGGGAAAACCCGTCCTTTATCCGCGCTCACAAACGCTTCTGGGAGCTGCTCCTTCCTGCAGGGGGGCACGGAGGGATTTCGGGCACCCCTTTGGCACCCGGGGAGGGCTCCAGCTGCGCTCCGGCTCTGCTGCCACGGTCCAGGGCTGCCTCTGCTCATCAGCACGTTCGTGTTTCGCTGTGGGAAGGTTTGTCAGTCGCTGGCAAGGGAAAGGGAGGCAGCGAACAAAGGCTTCTGACGTTTGTCATGTTCCCCGCAGCCTCCCTGTCCCCGGCGCTGCGAGGAGAGGGCAGCAGCTGCTGTTCCAGGGATGCTGCTCTTGTCACCCTCTGGGGAAAAAAAAAACCAACAGCAACAAAAAAGACATTTCCACGAGGCCAGAAGCCACAGCTCACAGGGATCTCTGCACCAAACGGGTGCAGGAGGCCCCATTCCCCGTCCCCAGTGACACCAGTGCTGCCGTCCCACCCGCAGCGCTTTGCTGCTCTCCAGTTTTCCCTTTAAAACTCAAATTTGATCCCTCCTGGGCAAGGTGGAAGGCCTCTAATGATGATTTATCCCCTTCACCCTGCAAAGAAAGCAAAATTCGGACCCTCCCTGCAGCAGGACGCTGTTTTTAACCCACTGTGGCCTGTGCCCTTTGACATCTCCTCAGGAACCATCTCTGGAGGGGATTTGTGTCCCAAAAAAAGCCCAGCTCCCATCCCAGAGAACCAAAGCACAGCCCTGAGCCTCCAAAGCTCCCTGCCCCTGCAACGCTTTCATCAGAGCAGGTTTATTGCTTCCTCATTTCAGAGGTGATGATCTAATGAGTCATTAAAGACAAACAAGAAATAGGAGAAAGCATTTGACTTAGCATTTCTTCCCAAAAAATTCTGTAACTGCAGAATTTTAAGCAGAGCGAGCCAGAGCAATTTTAATAATATTAAGCTTAAATTGACAGCGAAAAGGGTGAACACAAAAGAGTAACAAAAACCCAAATATATATAAACCATAAGGCTTTGTGAAAAGAATATGATTAAGCCTTCAAAGTTATACATTGAAAATTTAGGCAGTGCTGGGAGTGAGGGCTTTTTCTTCTCTGGTTAAGAAACACCCCCCCATGAAATCACAGAACAAAGGCTGCAGTAATTTGTACAAAGGCAGCTGGTGCTTGCAGGCTTGGTGCTGGTTTCCACGTCCAGCTCTGGTGACACAGCCGGGGTGTGCTCGTGTGTCACCGTGCCTGTCACCTTCTGCTGCCACAGAAACCAGGGGCTGCTGCCCAGCAGTGACACCAGAGCCCAGATCTGTGTGCCTTGGCTGCTCTCCCTCAGCCTCAGGTAGGAACCACAGCTGTACAGTAAAAATCAATGTGCAGTTTTACTGTGCAAATAAATGTGAAGATCCCAGCGTGCGTTTCCTGCGTTAATTTTCATTGTGGCAGCCGCGAAAACAGGAGCCAGGCTGGCACACAGCGATGAAATTCTTCAGCAGCAGCAGAGAATCCCAGAGCAGAGGGGATGCTGAGGGTCAGGGGTGCAGCAGCAGCTCCCAGAAGGCCCCTGGGGATGGATTTTTGCTCCTCACCAGGCTCAGCTCTGCCCTCACACCCTTTTCTCCGAGCTGCACAGACTGGGCCGCATCTCCAGAGCATCTCTGCACAAACAGAGCCTCAAACCTCTGATTTAGGACAAATCCCAGCATCTCCCACGGACAAACCCAGCCTGCAGGAGCTGCTGACACCAGCTCCCTCCCCAGCTCTGAAGTTGCATTTGTGAAATGGCTGTATTGATCCCAGCAGGTAATTACTGGTTGATTACTGATAATTGCTCCTACCACGACAGTTCCTGCAGTGGCTCTGTCACTTCTCTCGAGGTGAGGTCTGCAGTGTTTGATAAATTGTCACCTCGTGTTTGAGAGCTTAACAGGTTTGCAGCTGGTTTTTGTGGGTTTTTTTAAAGTTTTTCTTCTTTTACAGGATGGTGGAGGGATTAAAAAAGCAGAGTGAGTCTGTGGTGTACCTGTCCCCTCCTCTTTAAAAGTGTCACCTGTCCCTTTTACCACCCGCGTGTATGTGGGACACTTTTGGGACACTGCCCTGAGACACTGCAGGACACAGGGTGGCAAGAGAGCAACTGAGATCTGGCAAATAAATGGCAAATAATTAAGGATATGACTCCTACAGGGCTGATTTTTCACTGTCACGCAAACAACAGCAACAACAACAATAATAATAACAGGCCAATATTGCCAGATACCAGGGGGATTAAACATCAAATTAATATTTAGCAAGGTTAGGATTAAGCAGAAATAACAGCTTTATGATTAGAGTCTGAAACTGCTGCTGATAATGACTGATTATGCTCCTGCAGAGGAAGAATTACAAGTGCTTAAGGACAAATAACCCTCCCGAAGTTGCTGGCAGCCTAAAGCTGAGAAGCACAGACATAAATCGTCTGTGTAATGGGGCTGGTGCTTTGTGGACAGAGCAGGGAGGTGAGGGAGGATGTGAGTGGTTTCCAAGAGATAAAACGATAAAACACTCGCTTGTCTCCATGTCACTGCTATCAAAGCGCCGGGGAGGAGTTAAACTGAGCAAAAACAGGGTAAAAAAGAATCTTCTCAAGTCCTCTCTGCGTGGGATTTGGAGCCCTTGTGGCAGGGATCTTGTTTATGTGAAATGATTTTATCTGGAGCTTGGCAGCGCCTGTCTGGAGTTTCCAGCCCATTAGGTCGGTGTTTGTGGAGCTCCTCGCCCCTTCTGGGCTCCTTCCACGGGCTGGTTTTCCGTGGGTTTGTTTCCTCCCAGCCTGGACACGGCAACGAGGCAGAGGCAGCAAATCTGTCCCGCTGTGTACAGCTGGAAATGGGGGAGAGAGAGTCCCGGGGGTGATCCCCACTCACCGTGGGGTCAGAGACGTGGAGCAGCTCCTGAAAGAGCCTTTCCCAGGGAAAAACCCCTGGTCAGAGCTGGAGGTGGGGACGGGACACAGTCACGGGGTGGGAGCAGCGACAAGTGAGGAGGTTGAGTGGGGAACTGCAGTGACAGAGGGCCCAGCTCTCCTGCACTTGCAGGCTGTTCCATCCCATTCCACAGGCAGATCCACCTGCTGAAAGCACCCCTGGCGTGTGGAAATCCCATCCCAGCCACTCAGACCCCTCACAATAAAGAAAATAAACCTGGGCTCCCAATCGCGCCGTTCCTTTGTGTCGGTTTGAGGTTCACGGTCGTGCTAATGCAGCAAACGTGACTTTGTGTGAGCTGGGCTCTCCCAAAGGCACGTTCCTGCAGCAGGCACAGTGATGGGGAGCGTTCCCATCAAATCTCCCTGGCTGGAGATATTCCAGAAGCACCTGGACACAATCCCGTGCTCTGCGATGAGCAGGGACCAGGTGGTCCCTCCCAACCTGACCCATCTTGGGATTCTTTCTGCTGGGATAATAATATTTGCTCGGCTCATAAACAGAATTTTCTGTGCCATTATCGCAGACAACTAAAACCCTGTTGTACGTGGATCCGTGTGTTTGCAGGAGAACCCGAGGGGAAAAAAATCACAAAGATTTAACCCATTAAGAAAGAAATTTCATGGGATGATGGCACTTCAGCACGTTTGGAAACAGATGAAACTCTTGAACGCGTTAAAGGGAAATCAGAGAAATCTGTGATGTGCGTGTGCCACATCCTCCCCGTGTCCCCTGCCACTCAACCACCGTGGTAAGAGTTCATTGTTGTCTCCTCTGGGCACTGCTGAGCTCCAGCACCTCCCAACCACCCGGTTCCGACGGACGAGGAGCAGAGGGTCGGGCTGGCCCCCCACCCACGCTGGATTCCCCCTTCCTCCTTTCCTCCTGCGTCTCCTTTCATTTCCTCCCAGCCGGGAAGAGTTTCAGACAAACACCGCTTGACATTTGGAAGTATGAGGTTTTTCTGCTCCCAGTAATTCCCCCAGATCTCCAGGCAAGCCTTGGGCAGCTCCCAGCCTGGCTGGAGTCCCTGCTTTTTCCACAGGGAGGGAAGCTGGGAGTGCTCCCTGGGAACTCCAGGAGGGCTCCGCAGCGAAGTACCCGATGGAGAGACCACCAAATGACCACAGGCAGCAGGAGGGAGGGCCAGGGGGGCAAAATGCCACTGGACAGGGCCTCTGGGTGGCCAGATTTCCATAAATATTTGGGCAATCCTTTTCCCAGGAGCAGTTCATGCGCTCCCCAGTGCAGAAGGGTTGCAGAGAGCTGCAGTTTATGAGGGGATGTTGTGGGCACACAGTGCCTGCGTGTTTGCGGTCGGTCTGGGCTAATCCTGGCTGGCCTGGGCTCTCCAATGAAAAGAAATGTTTAAAATAAACCTTCAGCATCACTGGAGTGGGTACAGAACGCAGAAGATTCCGGGCAATTGGCAGAAGCTGAAAATTGTCCATTTAAAGGCAGCGTCCTTTAAGAGTGCCAGCCCCAGGCAGGAAGTTTGTCAAACGCTGGTGACTAATTGCAGATTAATAACGCGAGGGAAGCTGCTGGTAGCTCCTCACTGCTCCTCCTCATTGCCCCTCCATCTGTCTCCAGGCAAACACCAGCGAGATCTTTCGTGTGATGCATCAGGCTCTGGAATCGAGATAAAAACAACAAAAAGCAGAAAGAAATCAACAGCAACTTTCTAAGGGACGAAGGAGGTGCCTGTGGCAGAATGGGGACGTTTGAGGGTTTCTGGTTTCAGGTTGCACTGAGGAAAGCCCCGGTTTGTGGAAGCCACTGTTGCACACAGAAGGGATGATCCTGGCTCTGATCGGGTCAAAGCACTTGAACTGAGCTGCAAAAAGGATCTGCAGCAGCCTGGAAGGGCCAGAGCTGGATGGAACTGTGGTACCAAGGCAGTGACTGTGACGCCAAGGCAGGAAGAGAAGCTCCTTGTCAGGCTGGTGAGGAGGAAAAGCTCTTTCACCATTTGCTGGTCACTCCCAGGTCTGGGATTTTCCAGCTTTCCTGCAGCACCGTGCAAGCACATTTCATTTCTGAGACGCCGTGCTCCCTCTGGCTGATTTACTGCACCCAGGACAGTCTGGCCATCGAGTTTGGCTCGTCTGGCTCCAGCTGGCTGCTGCCCCTTGGAGAGCTTCCCTCAGACCTGTCCCTATCTCCCGCCCTGCTGCCGAGCCATTCCCAACCCCTGACCCTTCCCACTTCTCTCTGAGCTCCTTCTCCTTGTCCTGCAGTGACGGCAGAGGAGCTGTGATGGATGGGCTCTGCCTGCAGGGCTCTCTGCTCCGAGATCATCACAAACCTGACACAAACCCAGCCCAAACCTGACACAAACCCAGCCTGTGGCAGCTGCGGGCTCTGATTCACGGCCCTCAGAGGCCTCGGGAGCACAGGGCCCGGGGCCTCTCCCACTTTTGATTTGCTGATCAAATGAAAAGAGAAGAAATGAAGTCTTTAATTAATCTTCCCCTCTCCCTGTGGTGCTGAACTGATCCACAGCAGTTTGCCAGGGGCCAGCAGGGAGAGGGAAGCAAGCTGGGAGAAGAGGCAGCTCGGATGGTTGGCCCAAACATCAACGGGAACCCAAAGAGAGGAAAGTCCAGGGCGTGACTAGAAAGTTACTTTTTCAAAAGGTAATTTTTTTACTCACTGTAACATTAGTAGATATTAGGAGTTGTTTCGTAAGGATCACCATCTCTGACATTCATCTGTGACCTCAGAAATAATGTTGGTCCCAAAGCTGGGACAGCCCGAGCCCAGGTGAGGAGGAAGGAGGGTCAGTGGTGCCTGAGAGAGCACCAGGATGTGATGCCCAGAGAGGGGCAGAAAGCTTGGCAAAAAAAATCAAACATCACCGCCAGTGTGGGTGTGAAAACAGTGCTGAGCCCCCCTCACCCGAAATCCTGGAATATCTCCTGTACCTCTAGATGGCTTCCCAGCTCAGGGCACTGCCCTGGCTTTGGGCAGGGACACAATAATAGGGTTATTCTGGGAGAATCAATCAGGGGACAGTTGGTTTGCTTCGCTGGTTGGCCGCCAAAGGCAATGAAAAAGAAGTTATAGGAAATACAGAAGCGGCTGCCGTCAGCCGGGTTAACGAGGTTGCATAATTGCAGATGGCTTCTCCAGACCTTGTGTCCCATGGGCACGGAGCAGTGCTGC
The DNA here is from genome assembly GCA_013400235.1 of Oriolus oriolus. Taxonomy (NCBI): domain Eukaryota; kingdom Metazoa; phylum Chordata; class Aves; order Passeriformes; family Corvidae; genus Oriolus; species Oriolus oriolus. The sequence continues at coordinate 1,192,244 of VXBT01000669.1, forward strand.
CGGTGCCATGGGAATTAGGTGAGTGGAATTAATCTGAGGCCCCAGGGCTCAGTGTCTCCCCATATGGATTCGATCTCTCTGATCTTTGTCAAGAGCAAGGATCGATTTTACTAAAAATGATGCAGAGCAAAAGCCCCTTTTCTCATTCACTGGAGCTGCATCCAGCCAGGCTGTGTGGAAACAACTCCCTGATCCCTGGAAAGTGCCCTGCTGGAACTTTGCTTTTGGTATTTGTACCAGTTTGGACTGGATTAGCCAGAAACCCATGAATGACTGTTTTCTTTCCCCACTCCTGGATTACCCTAGATAATCTGAATGTTTTCAAACTGAGAAATAAAATGGCCAAGATAAACACCCCTCCCCAAGCCTGAGAGCTGAGCTCTGCCATTGAGGTGGCTGCTGTTTAATTACTTTGCAGATGTAAAGGGTCTTTTCTTTATTTAATGACCTCTGTGCAGTACCTGCCGTGCCAAGCAAGAGGAAGGATGGTCCTTGTGCTTTGAGCTGGAAATGAAAAGAACAGCTCCCAGTAATTCCTCCCCTCCCTAGAGCCAGCATCCCCATGCAGCTGGGTGAAGAGTTCTCCCTCCTGCCTACACAGCCAGGTAAACGTGGGCTGGCAATTAAAGTCCGGATTTCAAACTCTAAACGAGTTTGCCTTTGATTGCCGTGCGTCAGTCGCAGAGCAAATCATGTTTATTCATGACTCTGCCTCCCAACCCGGGGGAGCTGATGCTCCCTGCACATCCAGAGCTCCTGACTCCTGGTCAGCAGCCTGGCAGTCCTTTGGACAGCCAAAACCAGCCAGTCTTGGTGTGACACAGCAGAGATTCCAGGCATGGCTGGATGGAGCAACCTGGGCCAGTGGAAAGTTCCCTGCCCACGGCAGGGGTGGAATTGGGTACATTTAAGGTCCTTCCATCCCATTCTCTGATTCCTTATTTCACACGACACCTTCTTTGTGCCTCTTATCACCGGGCTGCAGAGTGTGGGATCCACGGGGAAGGACACAGCTTCTCCTTTTCTCCAACTCACTCACCTTTAGCCTCCACTGAAAGGGGAATATTTCCAGAAGTGGCCAGCAAGAGGTGTTTACAAAGCCCAGCTCAGCAGACCTGGACATTTGCTCTTGGTTGTAAACATGTGGTGGAACAGAAACCTGCACAATTGGATAACCCCGAGCTCACTTACCCAGCCAATTTCCTTTCACAGGCTGCTGGAACAACGGCTTGTGGAAATTACCCAGGGCAGCCATGGGAAATCAGGCCCTGGACTGAGCACAGTTTTCTTTCATTCATATTTATATATTTGGCTTCATTTCCTCAGCTGTTTTTCCAGGTCTGTGTTTGTACCAAGACTTGGACACCCCAATTAAGTAGTTTTCCACCCCAGATCCCCTGGGGATGGGCAGAGCCTTGCCTTGCACTGATATTTTTTGCTCTGCCTCTCTTTGCACATGGGGGTGCACATGTAGACATTAAAACAACACTCAACAACTACCAAAGGTGAGGACACAGAGGACAGGGTGGAGCACTGGGTGAGATCCATGGAATTCTTCAGTATTCCTTTAGAGACTGGTGTAAAACAAAAAATAAAACCGATTTGTGTGAAGGTTTGTGACAGGACCTGAGCTGGCACAGACCGAGCTGTGCCTCTCTCGCTGCTTTGGGATCATTGGAAATGGAACATTCTCAAGTGGCTGAAAATCTTCTCCACCTCAAGAGCTCTCCCCAGGTGGAATAACGACCTGCAGGGTTTGATAAAAGTTTTCAGAGACGCCTTATTTCATACAAATCTTAATTGTCAAAACGTTTCTGAGCCATGGAAGTCAATAGCGGCGGGTTTAATTCTGGTCTTGGAGCAGTGACAGAATCTGCCCCTTGTGAGGGGATGAAAGAGCGTCTGGGAAGATTTTTCCCCTAACCAAACCTTAGTCCTGATTCTCATTTTGTGAAATATTTAGTGTTTTGTGTGCAGGTCTGACACAGCCCTTCACACCCGTACATCACTCTCAAGCAATGCCCAGCAGAAATTCCAGATTCTGCTTCATTTTCTTGCTATTTTGGAGAGCCAGGGGAACAAAAGATGTAGGATTTTTTTTTGCTTCAGGCTTAGAATCCTAATCCTTATTTTCCCAAGTCCCACAGAGCCCACAATAAGGAGATATCACCCTTTATCCTCAAAAAAATGAGGAAGAGAGTTATCACTGGGGAGGTTTCTGAGCTGTCTCGCAACACCTGGAGAGATTTAGGGAAGTTTTACTGTGTTGTGACACAGAGAACTCCGATCCTGGGCTGGCAGCATTGGGAGAGCACAAGCCACGGTGAAGCAGTGGACTGAGACTCGATATGGGCAGTCCCAGAAAAGTCCTCTAAAAACCTCCCGTGCCTTATTTTAATAACACACAAAAAAGTTATAATTTCTGTCATTTGAATTTCAAATCCAACAGAAAGATCTACCTGATGCTTCTATTTTAAAATGCAATTCTTTCTTCTCTTTTCTTTTCAACTCCTTTGCAGAACCAAACATCATGTTTCATCTCCAAGCACTGAGATTAAAAAAAGCCAAAACAATTAGTGGGGAGCTGATGAAGGTGACAGGGTCATAATTAGTGCTGTTCCTCTCCAGCATGTGTTTATCATGCTAACAGAACAAGTCACTCACAGGGTTAGAGTCATGAGCTGCAGGAGCACACATGCCTTGTGCAGCTCTCACACTGCTGGGGCTGTTCTGCAGGGGGAAAAAAAAGCACAAATTCAAGGTTTTAAAGAGAGTTAGAGCAGTAAATAAACAGGAATGGTTTGGATGCTGCTGGTGGCTCAGTAGTCCTGACACTGTATAGCCAGAGAATTGCTTCTGTTTGGCATTTTAAGGGTGGTCCCTGCTAGGACAGGAGCAGTCCTGGTGATAATTCTGTGATATTCCAAAAGAAAATGGGTTTGTAGCACCAGAGACTCCTGTACCCTGCAGCTTCTGCACCTGCATGGCGAGCACAGAGAGCAGGAGCTGCTGGAGGCAAATCCCTCAGGAGCCCCAAACCAAACTGGGGGAAATCTGTTTCATTAAATACTTTTTTATTAAATGCTTTTAAAGAACCCTTTGTAAATCCCTCCTTTCCACCCTCCCCCCTCAAACACTGGGTGCTCCTCGCAAGACTTTGCAGGGACTTGATTAATCTCCCTAAAACTATTTTGTCTTCCTGTATCCACAGCTGAAAATGAGCAGCAATTACCCGGGGAGGACGTCCCTGTGAGAATCCCTTGCTAATTAGGTCTTAAGTGATTAGTTCCCTTCCCATCCTGCCCTAAATCTTTGTATTTTTTTTTCCCCTGGTATTGGAAAGCCAATGGGAAAAAAAAGAAACAATCGGTAACTATTACTTAACTACACCAAACACATGTCCAGGAGGAGCAGAGCAAGTGGGAAATGGGAACTGTGGAAGCTGTGGAATGAACCACACACGGAACGTCCCGATGAGCACCATTTCTCACTCTGAGATGGGATTAAAAATTGGGCTGTTTTGAAGGGATTACAGCTTCGAGACACGTCAGCCCTCCACTGACAGGCCAAGGAAAAGCTTTCCCTGGTTTAACAACCCTGCAGTTCGGTGCCATATCCCACTCGCTGAGCGGCATCTTCCAGGGCTGAGTCCTTGCTTTGGCCGGGCATTTTCACATTTGTTTGGCAAACACCTGCAGGAGGGGGCCCAGAGCCGCCAGTGATGGCTGTAAATCACCCTGGCCCTGTCCACCCCACTGCAGGACGGCTCCACATCACCGCCACCACCAGGAACCTGATGCCTTATCCTGGTCTTAAAATTAAGAGAGCTGCACACAGTTAAGAGGGAAAAGGGTTTTACTTTGGTGTTTATTTAAGGATCCTTAGGTGTGATGAAATGCACGTTGAAATGCACCCTGAAATGCCCACCGGAAATGGCCACCCCCGATGTGATGAGTACACAATTATAGGCCTTCCAAAAATTAGCATTTCTGTCAAAGGTTCCCGATGAGGGACTCGGGTGAGACCCCCCACCCAAGGGACCCTCCCCCTGGATGGGCCTGGCTTTGTTTATGGAATGTGTTCTGGAGAGGACCTTGGTTTCTTTGGGCTTTTAGAATGTTTGGTCTTTAAACTTAATGAAATACCGGGTCTAAGGGGAGTTATCAAACTTCAAGAATTATAACTATGNCCACTACTGCCTTCACAAGCGGGTGTGTGCTCACTGCTGGCCCGCTCAGGGTGCTGAGGGAGCTGTGGGGTTAATAAAAGGCGCTGCTTTGGGCCCTAATCTGAGAGGAAAGTGCCTGATTACCCTCACTGAGGCCTGCCACCCACACCCGCGGTGCCCGCTGGTCGCCCCGTTCAGCGTTACGGGAATTTCTTGCCGTAATATGTGGGCAAATTTTAATGCAAGGAAAGTGGGAACGGGGCACCTCCTCTCCCAGCAAATTCTGGCAGCGCTGAGGCAATTCCAGCTCCTCTCTCCCTGCCTGGCATCTGCACCGGGCTGTTTGGAGCAGGAACAGAGGATCCTCCAGGTTCCTCCCTGGGTGCAGGAGCAGAGAACACAGCCTTGAGGCAGGACTGTGCTGGGGCATTCCAGAGCTGCTCAGATCCTGGCCAGGAACAGGCAGATCCTGCTGGATTTGCTGGCGACAGACCCTCGTTTGGTGGAGTTCTTTTGTTCCCTTCACCTGCCTTCCCACAGAACAGCCAGGCTGGGAATGCTCTTTGGAAATCATAGTGGGATGGGGATCAATACTGGAATCGATGGGGCTGTCTGACAGCCAGGATGGGCTCAGGATGACAGGAGAGCGACAGAAGAAAGCAGAGATGGGGGTTTGGTTAATAAAGTGAAAAGGTCAGGCAGCACAAGAGGTGACAGACAGGGAAAATGCCTGGAAATACTCTGCAAAAGGATCTCCTGCTTCCCGAATTCCAGCCCCGCAGCCAGACAAGAGCCGTGCCAAGTCCCACAGCTTTGCAACCAGCTCCTAAAGACAGAGCTTTCTTGTCTGTTGGTTCAATAAACAGCAGCCTGTTATCATATTTATTTGCTGATTGAATCTAAATTACAAGTGAGCTGCGAGCTGCAGAATGGCTCTGTGGAATTAGCAGCTCAATCCTGCTCTTTTTTAATAAGGATTCTGATTGCAGCAGTGATACATCCTGCAGGCTCCGCGGTTAAGCCTGAAATGAATTCAAAATAAAAGGAAAAAACAGGAGTGGAGATAATCTCCAAGTGTCAATTTGCCTTTTAAACCCGATTTGCCAACTCCTGAAACAGCCCTTTGCTGGTAATGGAGGAATTAGTGACTCGGAATGCTCTCGAGAAGATGTTTTTTCCCTAAATAAGCTGGGTTTTAATGTTTTACTGGGAGCTTCGGCAAAACTTAGGGAAAAGCCAGGTCTGGGGGCTGTTGGAGCCCCAGAGTCAACTCGTGTCCCCTGGGCAGAAGCCTGCTCATCAGGCATTCAGCGCTGACCTTTCCTGCTTTTATTGAAGAGGGCCGAGCGGCTCCTGCGGGAGGGCGGCGTGGGCGCAGCGAGGCAGGTGAGCTCTCGGCAAACAGAGGTGAGTCTCCTCCTGAACTTTGCACACATTCCCGGGGGAGACGCGAGTGCGTGTGCCAGGGATGAGCGCCCCAGCCCTGTAACCCCTTCGGGGATGCCCTGGGAAGAGGAAAAGGCTGCAAATCCGACCCTATCCCGTTTTCCCGACGCACACGCTGGTTATTGTGAGGAGATTTCCGCTAACAAAGGTCCTTCGAACACAGATCCACAATAAGTAGCTTTTCTCTCCTCAAGAATGAAACAGCCCAGGTGGGAAAAAAGGCACAGTTTGTGGAATTTGCTTTGAGTTTCTCTCCCTCAGAGCATCCCCAGATCCTGAGCACAGACTTTTCCCAGGCTACCTTAGCACAGCAAAATGTTCCACGGATAAAAAGCCATCCCAATCCCAAGGAAGGGCGCTAACAATAGAAAACGAAGTGCCAAGTTCACGTTCCTGCGTGTGACAATTCAAAGATGTAATTTCCGTGACAGTTTTTCTCCCTAATTAGAAGAGTAATTAAAAATTACACTTGGAAAAAAAAAAAAAAA
>VXBT01000669.1:1198370-1212844 GCA_013400235.1 Oriolus oriolus
AAAAAAAAAAGCAGTTTGCGCTTTTTTCCCCCCTACTCATTTAAGGGAAGAAAATCCTTTGAAGATCGGTCTAAAATCGAGATTGCACGAGAAGATTGCATACTCTGAAAAGTCCTTTGGAAACAGAACGAGCTGCACAGTTGGAAATTCAGCTGTCCCTGTGCCCACTCCGGTTTGGGCAGGAAAGCAGTGGATTGACATTAACTCTGTGTCAAGCCCTGCTGTTGTTTGCCTTTTCCATCCTCTCCCCCCATTTATTGCCCACAATTACCCAGGTCGCAGGGTAATCTTCTCTCAGAGCACAGCCCTCATTAGACACTCAAGAACTCAACTGTGAGGGCACAAAAGTGCCGGGAATGAGGCAATTTCTGCTGCTCTTTGGCAAGTTTGGAGCATCAGGACACCGAACCGGGTCGGGTTGGTGTCAGTGGTAAATGCAGGGAGGTCATGGGCAGAAACACGTGCAGGGCATCTGAAATGGAACTGGAATCAAAAATCTGCAGTGCAGATAAATACCTAAAGCTGAGGAATTTGAATTTTCAAACCTAACTTTCCTTCTCTCCATCCTGCATGAAATCATGAAGATGAAACACCCCTGGTGAGATACTTTGGAGTTTTTATTGATTTCTGCCTCAGATGTGATGGTTTTACCAACAAACGTGTGAACCACAGACTTCAGGCAAAAAAAGAGCCCATGAACGTTCACCCTTTCATGGGAGCCGCCCCATTTCTGTGATGACAGGCAGAGCTTCAGAACACTCAGCTAATTACACGGTGCTGGTAATTATTGGTATAAAACCGACGTTAAAGGCAGATGAAAAGTGCTGGTGTCATTTTTAAGGCACAGAGTTACAGGGCTCAGAAATGTCAAGTCAAAATTTCAGTTTGAAACACAATTCCAAGCCTTTTTTACATGTGTGGTTTTTAATCTAATGACAAGCTGGAACCCTGCACTCACAGAAATCACATTTCCAGAGGAAAGCTCTCAGGTTTTATGGATCCTGCTCCTTCTTCACAAGGGCACATCCAGACCACCCCTCCGGCACCTGAGCTCTGTTTTAAGGGAGGTTTTTTGGAATGATTTGATTTAAAGGGAGAAACCATCCTGTTGTGTGGAGCAACCTGGGCCTGTGGAAGGTGTCCCTGGCCACGGGGAATTGGAATGAGGTGAATTTAAGGTCCTTCCCAACCAAAATCATTCTGAGATCCCACGTTTTTACGAAATCCTGCCTCTTCCAGTACCCACTCAGCCACACAGGTGGGTCAGGGCTGCCTCTGCCTTCAGCAGGCTGCCAGCAGCACAGAAAGAACCCTCTATATTAATGTAAATTACACTTAATTAGCAGAAGACAGTAAACTTGTGCTATGGGCAAAGAGATACAAGACTGGATGCAACGTGAGCCATAAAATCCGAGGGATCCTACCACACACACCAGGCCCATCTGCTGACAGCAAGCCCTGCTCTAAAGACTTTGATGCCTTGATTATGCAAATCAGGGCGATTATTCCGTCCTCAAGACTGCAGCAAGATAATTACCCAACAATAAATCACCGCAACTCAAGCGGCTGCAAACGAATTTTAAGCTTTATCGCCATAATTGCAATTGGATGGCGGTTATTAACTGAGCAGGAGAGAGGACATCAGGCCCCCGAGATCCCTCCCTGCTGCTCGGGAGTGAAATTGGAATGGTTTGGCTTTGCTCAGCCCGCCGGGAGGCTGCAGAGGGGTTTCGTTTCCAGGAGTATGACTCGGCTTCTCTATAAATACAATTTTCTCCTGCCCTCTAGGCTGGTTCCTGGCTGGTTCAGGCTCTCACAAGGACTGAAGCAAAGCATATGGAGTGAATAGCAGGGTTTTAGCAGGTCCTGAGCATAATTTTGTTCAAATTATCACCGTTTGAGAGGAAAAACTCAGTCTCTCACCTAAACCTGGTTTGGTGGCGACTCTCACCTGGCTGGAGTTCTCCGAGTTCCTGAGCATGAGAAAGTAAACTCAGATAAAATCTTAAAATTAAGCAAAGCACAGCTCCTACAAGAGCTCTACAGAGCAGAGGGAAAACCCCCAAGGCACATTTTATAATAAAAGTTAAGCACTGTCATTTTTGGCTGCTTCAGGCCGCGTTTTCTTTGGAAAAAGCCACATTCCAAGCGAGAAGGAGCCAGGCCCGGGATTCCCTCCAGCTGTGCTGCAGAAGGAGCTCCTGGTTCCCTGTGTCACAGGTGCCTGTGGCGCTCCGACAAACCAGACAGTGTTTCCTCCAAGGTTAATTTAATTTATGTTCAAACATAATCAATTATACGGATTTGGGACAGACATTTGTTGCAGGTTTAGGTGATAAAGGATGAGATCAATTACAAACACGTTTACAAAGGAGGGAAATGCCTGATGGTTTGGGAAATTTAGAGATATTGAGAGTATTTGACGTCTATATTAACTCAAAGCCCTAAATGGGCTGGGCTTGTTTACATTGCTGCAGTCTTATTACAGGGTGAATTTTACCAGCTGTCTTGCTGAGCAGTCATTTAGCCTTAAACTATAGTTAAAACTGTCATGGTTTTAAGCAAATTATATTGCGTAAAGTAATTATTTCCCGAACTGCAAAGAGGATCCAGGTAGCTCGTGAATCTCATTTCTGAAAAAGAGAGAGGAAAGCGCCCTCCACGTAAGAGCCATGGGTTGGGAAGGGTTTTGTGCTCCAGAAAAGGCCGAGTCAGCTCGATTTGGTGAGCTGAGCACATCTGGGTGCAGGGCAGGCAGGAAGGGAACGGATTCCTGCTAAACCGGCCTGTTCTGAAACGCCTTGACCACTGATCCCAAAAAATACCCAGGCAGAACTCGCTCCCTTCCCAAAGTGCTCCTGCAGCAATAAACATTAATCCTGGTGATTAACACAGCTTTAGGCTGGCTGCGTCTGAGGGAAAGAGCTAAAGAGGCGTTTTGGAGGAAATAAATGAAAGCAGTTAAGGGCTGGGCAGGGTAAGGAGGAATATCGATTGGGCAGCAGCATGCAGAGCTCTCAGAGAACCCCTAAAATCCCTTTGCAGCCCATATTCCCTGTGTGGAGCAGGCAATTTCCCTCAGAGAACCCCCAAAATGCCCTTTGCAGCTCAAATTCCCTGCGTGCAACAGGCAGCTTCCCTCACAGAACCCCAAAAACGATCTTTTCAACCCATAATCAGGGTGTGCAACAGGCAGCTTCCCTCACAGAACCCCAAAAATGATCTTTTCAGCCCAAATTCCCTGCGTGCAACAGGCAGCTTCCAGTGGGATTTGCCGGAGGGCCTGAAAACTTTGATGTAATGAATTATTTGCTGTAATCTATTCAAAGCTTTGTCTCGCAGCCTCTCAGCAGCAGACTGCGGCCTGTGGGTGGCTGTCCCTGGGGTTTTCACTAATCCCCAGCAAGTGCAGCTTTTCTGCCTCATTGAGAACCCGCCTTTCCCGGCTGCCGAGCCTCCCCTGCTCCCGAGCTTCTCCCCAGCTCCCACTCGCAGCTGAGTGCTTCGGTTTCCTCACACTCTGCAGGGTGTGAGGGACAAAAACTCCCTTAATTTCTGTTCCCCTCCTCTCTGCTCTTTTCCATCTCACGGCAAGGTGGAGAATTCCAGCCCGGGACTGTCCCCTCCTGAGGGCGGGGATGGCACCGTGAGGCCGTGCGGGGGCAATTCGGCATTAATGGCCATCACACATCCGCTCTGGGGGCAGAATGGGATTTGTGGGCCTCGTTTAAAACGTGTGCTGTCCCAAAATCCAGCAGTGAAACCCCCATCAGCACGGCAGGGCAGAGCACCATGGCCGTCCTCTGAGCGGCCACTACAGCGGCCCAGAATGATGTACATCAGGCGCTTTGAGGGCTATCAAAATGCTGTTGTTTTCCCCCAGAAAGCCAGGCAGCTGATTTAATGCAGCTCCTTCTGAAATCATAGCATGGCAGAGGCACAATGAGGCAAAACTCCCAGAGGGTTCTGGATCCTAGAAAGGGCAGGAGTCAGCTCCGGGTTTGGTGGACGGCTGTGGGATGTGACAAGACTGGCTTTGATCGTCTATCAAAGCGCTGCCAGTCTCCCCCTGTGCCTCGGGGAGGAAAAATTGCAGCTGGAGCATTGATCAGCACCAGAGATCTGTCACCACCAGCCTCAAAAACAAACAGGCATTAAAAACCTGGAGAAAACCGAACTCACCCGCACGAGGTGACATTGCCACCTTCCTCGGGGACCAGGCACGGGAGCAGGAGGAACTCTCCAGTGCTCCAGGGCTGGCTGGGGCTGTGGGGACTCTGTCCCTCTGAAATGTTCCCACTCCCTCTGAGCCAGAACCACCCTGAAGTCGGTGGGGGGCTGTTGCATCACCGAGCAATCACAATTAACTCTAATTACACGTCTTCACCGGCTGCCGAGCTTTGCAAAAATAACAAGGAGGCAAGGGAAAAAAAACCTCAGAAAAGGCAGAAGAGAGGCTCTTGCAATCCAGGTGAATTTTTCCAAGCTGATTGGCAACACTCAAGGTTCCCAAGGGCCTTTGTTAGCAGAGGAAAAGCACCAGACAAAGAGATGGAGAGAACAGGAAGAGTCATCTCCTTCTACCTTTTAAAGAAACCTAGTTAAGACCCAAAATTTGGGACACTCAGATATTTAGGGGCCAGCACAGCTGAACATTTCTCTGCTTCCCTGGTGGGACACAGCTCTGCCAACACCTGAGCAACCCCATGGGTGCTGGAGTAGCGAGGAGCTGAATTTTCTTAAGTTTAATCAGAATTAATAACCTGCACTGGGCCAGGTGCTTTTAAATCCTCCTCCTGTCATCCTTATCTGTCCTGCAAAATATTGCATTCGGGGAGACGAGCTGCTGGTGAGGAACAATGGCCCTGCCATGGAATCCCTTTCAGCAGCACATCTTTTATCCTCGTCCACAACAAGGAAATTAAGGGAGTTTTTGTCATTTCCAAAAAGCCGCTCCGGGGACGGAGCGTGTTCTCTGCCACCCCAGCGTGCACGTCCCGACCCTTCATCCACGGACAAATCGTTACAGACTCCCCACTCAGAGCCTGGGTTTGCTCTCCAGAGAGCTCAGCAGTGTTTCTATAAACACTGCCACAGCAAATTTTATTCTGTTTGAAAATGCACTGAGAGGGTTTCCCCAGTCATGGTGGGGTCCAGTGGGGATTGCACAGAGCCCTTTAGAGGATAAAAGCAACCATGGGAAATGGAAATTGATTAAAAAATATAAAATATATGCCAACTCCAAGCCCATGATCATCCAAAATGCTGTCCTAACTTTAGTGAGACAGAGAAAAGGCCAGAACGTGCCCAATGCCCCACAGGAGATCAGTGGCATGGGTAGGTCAGATCCCTTTTCCAGCCCTCTCAGATTAGAACTTTCTGTTGTACTGCTCTGGGAAAAAACCAAATATTTTGAGCCCACTCTTGAGTTGCCATTATTGATTCATGGAAGTAACAGCATCCTCCTGGCCCATCCTTGGGAGTATGCAAAAGGAGGAGAATTCATTTCCTTCCCTGGGATATCAATACCCATCTTGGCTTCTGAAGAAATCTCACACTATTGATTTCCTACACTTGAAATGAACTGATCCAGTCAATTCCAGGGCTGTGTGAACAGACTGGACTTTGGCTCAAACACACTGGGAATGCAGCAGCTCTGGGGCACCAAAACCTCCTCGGGGGTCCCAGGAAAGGGGTGAAACGCGATGTATTCCACAGCTGCCTGTCCCACAGGGGCTCCAGCAGGGGAAGACACTCTGGGCACCTCTTTCTGCAACTCAGGGACCCAAAAAATGGCAGTTTTCTTATCTGGGGGACACATTTCGTTGGACTTTGCAGCACTCAAAGCACCAGCCATGCCCTCAGCTCATCACCCTCCGCTGCAGCCCCCGGTTGTCACCGCGGGTGAGTCACTGCCACTCGATGGGACATTTCCTGATGTCTCAAACCACATCTGCAGCCATGTCCAGAGCCTGCATTTCCCAGGGCTGGATTTAATATCGTGCCATTAAAAGCCAGCCTGTGCCAGGCCCTGGGTGCTTCCTCTGGCAGGACCGAGGAGCTGCCACACCCCAGTGCGAGGCAGGGAGGGAATCGTCCCCCAGGAGCCAATTCTGACCAACAGTTCCCTGTGCCTGTTCTGCTGAGCAAAGCAAAGGCTCCCTCCGCTCCCCAAGTGTGCACAGGAGGCTGGGAATGCTGCTTGTTTTGGCAGAAGAGATGAGAAAACCGCAGAGCATTCGAGTTCAGAAGGCTCATTATGACTAATCTGCCTTCCTGAGCTGCAGGTCTTTTATTCCAGAGTCAGATATAGGCCTGCCCTGGGAGGGAACATCTGCAAGGGATGCTAATTTGGAGATTTGTAATAAAGGTGGCACAACCTGCAGCCGGATGACTCTGCAGCAGCGCTGGGAGGGAGCACGGGGGGAGAGGAGCTCTGCCAGCTCCCAGCCAGGTCTGCACAGGCTCCAGCTCCAGCCCTGCTCCAGCCTGGCTCTGTGCTGCTGCTGGACAGGCACCCTGGGCTCTAGCTGGGGAAATGGGACTCGCATTTGGACCCCTGACTGCGATTTAGCATTTCAGATGTTCAATTTGGGGTGGGCTGTGGGTGCCACGGAGAGAGGTTGAACAGCCTGGGGTTATCATTGCATTTTCCTCACTCCTCTCCTCGCCTGCACAGAGCTGACCCTTGACTTTCAGGAGCCTGAAGAACCAGTGTTTTGGACAAGTGGCTGAATATCTCCCAGGAGTTTACAAGCACCCTCCTCCTGCAGGGAAACAGGGCGAGTTCTGCACCATTCTCAGCTAGTTTTTGTGGATTTGTGGGATTCTTTCACTTTATGTGAGACCCGAGCAACATTTAGGAGCGTGCATGATGCACTTGTACCAATTAATCAGTGTTGGACAGGGTTTGGGTGGGCCTTTTTTATACAGGAGGAGGACCTGAGTGTAGACTTAGGTAGTTTACTCTGAAAATCCTCTTCATTTTTATATTTATTGAATGTTGATGCCAGAAGGAGATGGACCTGACACAGAAAGCAACAAAGTTGTGATAAACTTGCAGGGAAGTTGATGCCACAGTTCAGGACTGGCCCTTAAAGAAACTCTGCCTTATCCCAGGTGAGTCAGAAGCGTTTCCTCTTCAGCATTTGTGGCCAACTCCTGCTTGCATCAGAGAAATCAAATTGTCAGTCAAGACCCCATTGCTCTCTTCAGAGCTTTCCACACCAGCAGCCTGTGACAGAGCAGCAAAATAATGAATTATCCCATTGCCAGGGACTGATATTCCACTGCCATTTCCCTTTTCCTGTGGCGTGGTGCAGTGCAGGAGGCACCTGATCTCGCTCCACTCCCCGCGCTGCTCCGAGTCTTCTGCTACCGAGGCAAAAAGAGAGAACACATGGGAAGGAAATGCAGAGCATTCGGGGTTTTTGCCCCAGGAACAGCACTCCACGAACCAGAAAAGCCCTGAAAAGAAAAGTTTGTGCTCCTTATGAGAAGGTTGCACTTGTGGGTTTGAACTTTCATTTTGTTTTGGCTTCGGGTTCAGGGCTGGGGTTTTTTTTTAATCCATCAGTTTTTCTTGTTATTGTGCTTTATTTTCTCCCGTGATTCATCTGACTCTAGGGCAGTTGTTGAAATCCTTGATACAAAATGCAAGGGAAATGAATCTCACTTTAAATGTCCTAAGGACATCTCCATCACCTGATTAAAGCCTCCTGCAGTTTTTTCCAGCCCTTCCCATTACAGACTGAGAGACAAGGTGCATTTCTGGCAAAGGCAGATGTGATTTGTAGCACACCTCCCATCAGACCAGCCATTATTTTAATCCATCGTTTTCCAGGGGAAAGAATAAATGCTTTTTTTCTTTAGTAGGACTGAAAAAAACCCACACAGAGATGAGTTTTACAAGCAGTTAAACGCTGTAAATCAAAAGGCCGAGGCAGATGGCAAAGAGTCAGTGAGACTCAGAGCTCGTCCATTAAACACCTCACTCAGTTCTCAGTTATTAAATTGCTCTTTTCCTGACTCAGATTGGAGTTGATTTTCTTATGGATGGTTGGATGGAAAATATTCTTGGAAGCCCAAGTAGTCGAGGAGAGGACAGATTCTTCTTGGCCTCAGAGAAAACATAAACATCTCAAAGCAGTCTTGTCCATCCATTAAATAAATATATTTATTTTGACGCAAGCAAAGTGTATGAAAGCTTTGCTGTCCTGCTTTCCAGGAGAAATAATTGTTCTATACTAAGCTCATTTGGCTCCCTTGGCATTGCAAAACTCAAATAAATCGGATAAAAAGGAAATTATTGCAGTAACACTTGGAAAGTTCAGGAGAATTCAGTTTGACTTTAGCACTGAAGATGACTCAGAAAGACAAGTGTGTGCACGCACAGCAATTCGGGAATGCAACACCCCAGGAGATTCAGGGTTACACCATCCAGAGGGGTTGAAAGCAGCATTTGAGATCCACTCCTTTGGAGAAAATCCCCCCAGAAACTGAATTTCTTTAAAACCTCACCACAGAGAAGGGTTTCACTCTGCTTTCTCCTTGTCTAGGGCTATTTGGTAATATGAAAAATACATCCAGAAAAGGTTTCAAGCCATTACTGGAAAAAAAAGGGGATCTTTCTTAGGAAACACCCTTCAGCTTAGAGACTGCTAATGCTCTGAAAGTGAGGTGGTGTTAGGGATATTAAACTATAAGCAGATATTAATATATTGCAACAGCAGCTACACTTCCAGGAAATGGTTTCTCTTGGTATTTGAATTGCAAAAAGATCTCTTTACCAGCACAGGGAGTGTTTAAACAAGGAGCTCTGCTGAGAATTCCAGCCGGGGGTTTTTAGCAAATCCCCAGGACGTGCTGGGACTGGGAAGGACGCAGGTGAGTGATGCCCCTCCTCGGCAGTGCCCCGCTCCGTTACACCGGAGGTTTACAAGCTGTTAACAGCGGCAGAAAGTGCCCCAGCCCGCTTCCTCACACGGCAATCCCTGCTCTCCCTGCCGTGCCAGCGGCTGTGCACACGCGGGGACAGCGCTGACCTTGGAGCTCCGAGCGCTCCCGGAGCATCCCCGGCCGAGCATCCCCGGCCGAGCATCCCCGGCCGAGCATCCCCGGCCGAGCATCCCCGGGGCTCACCCGGGAGTGCCTGCGCGGGGCAGGGCAGCCCGCAGGGAAGGGCTGCTCCCCCCCGAGGGGTTCCTGGCGCTGGGAACCCTTCTCGCTCGTCTCTCCGGGGCTGCGGTGGGAGCGGCTGAGCCCCGCCAGCCCCCCTGGCCCCGGCCCCGCGCTCCGCCCGGCGCTGTCCCGGTGCCGGGGCCGGTCCCGGTGCCGCATCCCCGGGGCTGGAGCCGCCCATCCCCGCCGGGGTGAATCCGTGGGATTCGGGGGAGGAAACTTCGCCCCCTCCCCTCCCCTCCCCGCAGCAGCAGCAGCAGCGGGCGAGGCACAGAGGGAAGCGCTGCGGGAATTCGCATCCCGCGGCCGGCGAAGGGAGCTGGAGTGGAAACAGGTTGTTGGGATCTCTCCGTGGGAGGAAGGGGCGGCTCTGCTCAGCCGCTAGCCAAGCCTGGGCTCTGGGAAATGGAGACGGAGCTGCTGCCTCGCCAGCCGGCGGTGTGCTGAAGGAGATGGGCAGCGAACTGCTGCGGGAGAGCCTGGCCCCGGGATCGCCTCTGCCCAGGATGCTGAGCCACTTCCCGAGCTCCTGAAGTTCCAGCGGCCGCTGGCTCAGCCCGGGGTTAACCACGGCAAGTTCCACCCGCACCACTCCCAGCTGGCAGGGGTCAGGCAGGTGATTTTCTTTCTTTCTGCTCCTCTGCTTGTGCGTGAATGCTGAATACCAAAAAGTCTGCCTGAAAGCCTGGGAGAGCTTGGGAAAAGCCACGGTGGAGAGTTGAGGTGTTTTGGATATATTTGGCACGAAGTACTCACACCTCTGCTCGAAGGATTCATATGGCTTGAAGGTAAGAGATTCGTGTCGTGATTTTCTTCCAGAAATATAAATGTTGTGAATATCCCGGTGAGGGAACACAGACAGCGGTGGCTGCTGTGATCACCACTGCCTAGAGGTGTAAATAAAGACAGGAGAAAAAGGAAAATATTTGTCATTACACCAAAAAGATCCATTAAGCTGTTCCCTTCCGCAAGAGAAGAGGTGAGAGTGGGTTTTCAAACTGAAATTCAGGCTGTCTCATTTCTCCATCTAAACCACTCACAGCAAAGCAACAAACAATTGTTATTGTATGCTAAAGAGGCATCTGGAGTTGCTCAGAAGCTGGGCTCATTTTTAGAAGTTTGATGTTTAACATTGCTCTCACATAGACACAATGGGGAGAGAGTGACAGGGAGAAGTGGAGGAGGAGGATGTAATGTAGGTACATTCCAGTTCCCCGAGGAACAAGACTGTTCAGTCAAATTGTTTGAGGGAAAACACTCTTTTTGTCTCTTACCACGTTCGTATTTTTACATCTGGCAAGGCAAAACTGGCGTCCTTTCAAATGTAGTGCTCGGCACCAGTCTGGATGGAGAACAACCTTCCCCAGTGGAGAGCAGGGGGTCTGTCACCCTTTCCTGAAGAAGCCCTGGAAGGAAACCTCTCAGAAATACTTCTCTGAATGCTGCAGGCACATTTTGTGTGAGGTTCACCGTCGCCTTTCTCCGAACCATTCCTGTTCGGATCTTAATATTTTTTTCCATTGCCCCCCCAGTTCTAAGCTCCATCCAGCTTTTTGAACCCAGTGGAAAGTGTGGCTTTAGGGCAGGGAATCAGCCACCAGGATGGTGCTGGGTCCTGCTCAGTGCTGGAGTATTTTTGGTCCAAGTTGTTGTCTGGAGGTTGTTTCTACACCAGATAACACATCCCCACTTGGTAATTCTCAAGTCTCTCTCTCATCCCGACTTTCCCACATGCCAGGCATGGAGCTGTAGAGCTCCCAGCATGTGGAGCATGAATCACTGCTCCTCGAGTGGAGCTCCAAGTTAAAAAGAAAAACAACTTGGGTTGTGTTATAAATAACCAGCCACAGGGTTAGAATAGAGCTGGTCAGATAGGTTACACAGGCAAAACAGCGTGGGTTGGGTTTCCTACGTGTTCGGGGTTCCATGGAATTATTGTTCTTTAAACACACAGTGGTATTAAGAACTCACAACCCTGGTTTTTTGTCTCTTTTGAAGTAATTGCTTGTAGTAATCTAGAAAAATCCCAAACTCTTGGCAATATTTCTGACTCCATTGAGTGAAGAGTGCTGTCATTTTTACTCCCCCCCCCCTTAACTTCTTTTCCATACTGCAGAAATTCTGTTACATTCAAACCTTTCTTCCTTACTTCTGAACAGAGTTTTTTTTGTAAAAGAACTTTCCACTGATGTATGAACCACTGTGTGAAAGCTGCTGTGCTTTCCACGTTTCCACGGAGCTTCCATGGGCACACACACATCGTGTGTGGAAAAGAGGTTCACTGCCACACTGGAGAAGCACAAGTGCAAGTTTTAGGCTTTAGACAGAAGCCTGTGACCCCTCAGAAGCAGGGCAGCAGTCAGTGTGGGCATATTTTACGTTGTACCCAGGCCCAAAGAGCTCCTTCCTCGTGACGTTCTGCTCCTGTGTCACTCTCGCCCTGCAGGAAAGGCTCGGGCAGGATTCAGATGGGATGAGCGGCCACACAGTGTCCCCCACGCCCATCCTGACGCTGCTCCCACACCCCAAATCACCGTGGGCTGAGCGGGTCCCACCCCTGAGCCTGCCCGGTGAGGGGGTTCACTGCTTTGTCCCCGCGCCGGTGTCACGAGGGCGGCACAGCGTGACCCCTCTCCGCGCGCGCCGTGCCCCCGTGCCAGGCAGCAGGACACAGATTGCACTTCATCCGCTCAGCCCTGCTCGAGAGCGAGACACCTGCCTGGCACAGACACTCAGCTCTGCCTTAATGGCACTTCACGGATGCCTGGAATTGCTCCCCCTCGCCCTGCCCCGGCCATCCCAGGCTGCACCAGCAGCAGCAGAGGCTGCAGGGCCTGGGCAGGGGTGAACACCAGGGACAAACCTGCTGGGAAATGCAGAAACACCTCCCTGTGCAGCCAGGCCGAGGGGCTGGGCAGCTCCGAGCCGGGATCACCCGTGACAGAGCTGCTCCCCCTCAGTGGCACAGGCTTGGCACAGAGAGTGCCATTCCCTGGCTGCTCCTCTCCTCAAGCCCATCCTTCGCTTTAATCAGCAAATCTCCACCCTCCCATCCTCTGTTTACTTCAGCTTTGGAGTTCTAAATCAAGCTGATGGAACCATGGAATACCCTGAGCTGGGAGAGACCCACGAGGATCATTCTGTAACAAATACCACACACAAATTCTCTAAAACAACAGCCCAAAAAACCCTTTGAAAAATACTTATCTTCAAGGCTTTGTAGCTCTCCAGTGATGAACAGGATGGATTTGGCTCACGCCCCTCACAATCCTTTCAGGATAACTCGTTTTCAATTTCACCCTCTGTGCACAAATTCCTAGTGAACTCAGAGGAAATCTGGGACTCAGCTTTGGATTTCCCACATGCCCAGAGCTGATATTCCAGTGCCAGGAGGTGCACGACAGGGAACATGCCCACACTGAGCTGTGAAGCCTCCAGCCACAGGATGTCTGGATGCAAAACGTTCCCAAATGCTGTGGACACTGGGGAATTGCAATTCCAAGGGAAAGAAGTCCACAGATTGTTAATAAATGCACAGAAACCAGGCTGGCACAGCAAACAGTTGGTTGATGGGGGAGTGTTTGCAGAAATTTCATAAACATTGCTCCATTCTCACACTCTTGCCCAGGCAAAGGCAAAATTGGATAAAAAGATCCCAGACTGGTGGAACTTTGACTTCCCAGGGTTATGTTTTAAAGGCCACAGGAGAAAATACAGTGGGATGAATGTTAAAATGTATTAAGGCTTGGAATATAGGTTCAGCAAGCTTTGTCTGGGATCAAACTCTGCTGTCTTTTACAAATAAAAACTTTCAGTAACTCGTGAGGAGCAGGGAGGCTGAGCAGTGAGTGCCAGGGTGCTGCCAGCGAGATCCTCTGGGGAAGGGGGAGGCAATTGTTTAAGTCCTGTCAGATGCATCATCCCTTGTGCTGTTACAAAACCATCCTATATTCAATCTGAAGTGATTGCTAATAACTATTAACTCCTCTCCCAATTGTTCCGCTTCAATCATGTTTTCTCTCGCTGTCCTTCACCTGGGTATTTTTAGCATTATAATTTTTTTTTTTTTGAAGATGTGACTATGTGTTCAGTTGCTGCTTCTCTGTACATCCCTCCCAATTATCCTGGTGGGTATTTTTCTCTCAACCCCCCAGAATGGGTTTATTTCTGGTTTACTCTTCCCTGTTGGTTTCCATGTGCTTATGTGGGAGGCTGCACTTTCTTTATCAAAGCAGAGAGCCATGATTAGTCCATTCAGAAAATGTAAATGCAGCCTTATGTGTTCTGGAGTGCTGGTGAGAGGGAGAGACTGCAAGGAGCAATAAAAGCTGTGCTCACAGAGCACAGCACCGAGCCCTGCACGGCTGCCTGAGCACAGGGATGGCCACACTCCGCATTTCCGAGGGAGATAAATAAACCCACGGAGCTGCCTGGGGAAAGGTAATCACGGAGCAGCCGGAAGGAGAAACCCTCTGCAGCCTGTGCTGGGCATCCTCTTGGGTCTGCAGCTCCTTTCTCTCTCATTTATCCCAAATTTCTCCGTAGCCTTGTGTGTTCCGGCGTGAGGTGTCCCAGGGTCTGCACACATCAGTGAGTGATAAATACACATATAAATACATATATCTGACAAATGCACATATAAATACATCTCTTTGGTTCTGCTCACTGCCCTGGGCTGCCAACTGTCAGCGCTGGGGATGGATCAGCAAAATCAACACCACTGAGAGTGCTCAGTGCAATCTGCAGCTTCAGAGAGAGAAATGAACCCTTCAACAGCAGCTCAGGTTTTTCAATCAGCTCCCCTGAATGCTGCAGCTGACACACTCCAGCAGAGAACTTTGAGCTATTACCTAAAATATGGCACCTTGCAAATTACTTGTCTAAACTCTGTCCTGTTTTGATATCTCAGGCAATCTGGAGCTTCAGCAAATTAAGATTCTCTGCAACAGCACTCTCTGACCCCCAGCCCCTTTGTATCTGCTTATTTCAAGCTTTTGCATATTTGTATGACAGCTGAGAAAAATGTGATTATCTCTGGGATTACTGGAGTCTGGAATTAGATTTCCAACATTTCATCTGTTTTCTCTAAACACCTTTGAGTTCCGGCCTATTGCCATCCTCGGAACCCACCCCAGAGAGGGGACAGGACACCTCCAGCCTCCTGCTCTCCTTGAGACATCCCCACACAGATTTGGGAGGTGAATTTTAGTCACCCAGCTTTGAAAAGCCACAATTACAAAGAACTTGCTAATTTAAAAACCCTTAAAAATAGAAACACTCTCACACCCCCCCAC
>VXBT01000669.1:1212867-1235875 GCA_013400235.1 Oriolus oriolus
CCCCCACATTCACATACATATTGTGGAACAGGAAGAATCACTCATGTCCCAGTACGTGAATCATTCGTCACCCCCATGAGGTTATGGATGCTCTGAAAATGTGTTTGTGAGTACTAAAATGGTGATTATAATAAATACTACAGGAATACTTCAGCCCACCACGTCCAGGCGTGTGTAAAGCTCCTTATTTGCCCTTTGATGGCAAAACTGTAAGAATCAGAGGGTTTTCTTTCTCTCGCTAACTAGGGACTCAAAAAGCCAACATCAGAATTTCCATGTGGGCACAGTCCTACATATTGGTTTATTTTCATTCGTAAAGCAGGTTGTGATCCATGACTGGGGCCTGTGCTGTATAACAGGAGGTTATTGAAGCATCACAGTTATTATACAGCATTACCATTATTATTATTATTATTATTGTTTGAAAATGGCACATAAGGTACCAGTGAAATTTAGGTTTCTGCTTATCTTTCCTCTCTAGAAAATGAGACTAAAAGAGGAGCCTTTTCCTCAAATTTAGCAATTGGATGCAAAGCAGGATTTAGTATTTCCAAGGACAGCACTGGAGACAGAGCTGCCGGGTCGGGGGCATCCCTGGCTCTGGATTTATTTCCAGACTGGGGACAAGGACTGAGAGTAAATTCCAGCCCGTTTGGTCACATGCAGCTCCCACCCACCCATGGATTTATATCCATGGATAACTCCAGGGCTTCCTGCCTGTCTGCTGAAGACTGCTGGGCACTGGAGGCCTGCCTGCCGCTGTGCCCGAGCCTGGATCGCTGCGAGGGGGTCAATATTGTTTGAATTGCTGGGCAGGGACAGAGCCAGGGCTCCCTGGAGCTCTGCACTGCAGGGAGGTGCTCGGGGCTGACTGTTCCAGGCACACAAAGCCTTTCCCAGGCCTGTCCTGGCCCCTCGTGCCCTACAAGAGGCTGTGGCACCGGGGTGTTTTATGGCAAAAGCTTTTGGAGGAATGAGGACTCTGAGAATCCCGGCGGCTGCAGCGCAGCGAGCGCTCAGGTGGCACAAACGCTTCTGGAGCAAGATCCGAGGAAACTGGGCAGATTTTACTGCCCTCGTTGCCCCAGAAAGGGTGCACAGAAAGAGCAACTGTGGTGGGATGAGGCAGCACTTTAAAAAATATCTTATTTTGATAGGCCAGTGTTGATTCTGGAGAGCTGAAAGAGCCAGGGCTGGCTGAAAACTCCTCGGCCTGAACTGTTCCCTCTGACAATCAAACCAAACCAGCACTTGCACAAAGGAACTGCTTTTCTCACGAGTTCTCTCCCTTTCCTCCCCTCACAACTCAGATTCAGTGATTTCTCTGCCAACACACCTCGTTCAGCTGCAGAGGCTCTGGGTCCAGAGCTGCTGACAGGGCTCGATGTCCCAGACAAGGGATCTCTCCTGGCACTGCCACTTTGCCATTCCCTGGTTCCCCAGCACAGCCCAAACATCCTGCCTGGAGTCCAACCTGCATTTCCTGTGAGACATGTTTTACTAATGAAAGGAGATTCCATTCTGTGGGAGGATGTTTGTCTACATGTGATGTCTGGTTCTCTGCACTTGCCTTTGTCATCCTTTCCAAGTGTTATTTTTATTTATCTCAAGATTTTTTTTTTCCTCTCAGTGTGAAGGAAGAATCAATTAGGAAATTACAACCCTAACAGAAAATGACAAGGAGGGATAATAACATTAATAAAGTCAAGATTCTTTGGGGCTACGCTTTGCAATTCAATTTTTACCACTGAATTCGTGATTCAGGAGGCCTCAGAATCACAACCATCAAAATTCAGCTTAGGAGACACTGTTTGTAGAGACAATAAACACACTTTAGTAAAAGAATGAAAAAAAAAAAACCAAACAGACAAAGCAATTACTAAAGAGAGAGTCCAATAACTTGCACATGTCCATCAGCTTCCAGTGTTCCCATAAAGATATTATTCTAAGACATCTTTAATGTCAGGCGGGACAACACCCAGTAAGAGTGGGTCTGATTCCTGATGTGAGGGAAAATCCAAAGTCACAGGAACAACAGCAAGCCCTGATTATAGAGCAGATCCCACCAGTGATTTCTTGGGGATTTTTTCCTGGAGAGAACCACAGGCTCGAGCAGGGGATCTGCGCCTGAGCACGGAAAAGAGAATATTTATTTTAGGATGACGAAGGCCAGTGCCTGCAGGAGACTTTTCTTGGGCTTCCGTGCCTGTTTCACCTTCAGCAAGTTGGGCACCTGTCTTCAGATCATGATTTTAGTCCTCTGCACTGTGGTTTTTATTGCTGATGAATTAAACAGCCCCGGGTTTAGTCCTGCCTCTACTTCCACAATAACTTGTACCCAGCACCTTAATTAAAAACATTAGAGCTCCTTGTAATGCTTCATCTGAAAGAAAATCTGCTCCCTGCCAAGCAGGGGGAAAATATTCATGGCTTTCTGGAGCCCTGCTAATGACTTTGTGGATTAAAGGAAAATGGAAATCATACGGAATTCACTGTCCCGATTGCTGGGTTTAGGAATTGGGTTCATAATGGATGGAGTGTGCACTTCCCAGCAGGCTGGAAATTCTGCTGACTGTGTAAAAGTCAAATAAAATTTAGGAGAGCAGCAGCTGAGTGTGTGCAGTGATCCCAGGGCTGGGACAGAGCGAGAGAAATTCCTCAAATCAGTCAAAAAATGGAGCACTGAAGCTTTGGATTGCACGCGGCTCTTTCTGTCTCTCTCACTTGAAATCCACTTTTGCTGCCTGCGCTGCAGCAGCTGAGGGCCAAATCCGTGTGAAATCATGGCAAAAATCCCGTGGGAAGAACTCCATTCCTGGGAGCAATAATTCTTCCAAGAACAGGAGCTTTTGTGGCAAAGCAAGGAACAGCAAATAAGAGAATTTGTGGCTCCATGGGTGGGGTAAGCTGAGCAGAGAGGGGACACGGCGGTGCAGCAGCGCCAGGGTGGAATTAAATATTGCAGATATTAAAGGTAATGAACTGTTCTGTGTATCAGGAAGCCACTGAGGAAGGTCAGACCAGGAAGGTCAGGCAAACACTTGCCATGAGCGGCCCCAGGGCAGAGCAGGAGCCACAGGACTCTCCAAGGCCTTTCCAGGATAACAGATGCTGATTTCCAGAGCTGCTGATCCAGCACGATTCCTGCACGGCTCAGCACCCACTCTGGGGCAGCAGCTGGAAAAGGACAAGTCCAGAGGTACCTTTTTCTCCTCTCCTTTCGCCTGCAGAGATGACAGAGGTGGGTGCTGGAAGTCAGGATTTGAGCTGAATAGCTGAGCCGATTTAGGCCAGGGATGAAACGATTAAAGATCATTCGGATCCGAAATCTGAGGAGCGCTGTATGGTCGAGGAATACTCGGGGCCGCCTCGCCTTCCCTCTGTGAGTGCAGCCTGGCTCTGTTCCTTCGCCACGAGGGACAGGACAATAATTCATTAATGTTTTCTCCGAGTTTTAAATGCGGGGAAGTGGCACTTGGAGCAGGGGGGAGCCACGTGAGCGCGGTGCTGATTGACACGTCCTCATCAAAGCGCTAACAGGGACTCGGTGGCAGATATTAGTCATGGATGGTTTGGGGCAAACTCCCACAAACCCGAGGAAAAGAAGGGGGAAGGGAAAGGGGAAAAAAAAAGAACCCTCCTCTGGAACTCGCTGCTTTTGGCAAACATTTTTGCAAACAAGCTCGGGGGGAGGAGTGGCAATGGAAAGAGCAGATGTTCAACGAGTGCTCGGTGACATAAGTGGAGGGCAAATATTTGATGGCTTCAATCTGAATTATTATTATTTACTTTTAATAAAGTGTGGCTGAAGGACTCGAGAGCTAAAGTATCCCTGTGCCAGGTGCTGCATAAATGTGGGAAGCCTGGCTGGAGGGGAAGAAAAAAGGGTTTATTCAGCCAAGGAATTAACACAATCTATTTCTGCAATTAAACTGTTTTACACTTCAAATGCCACGTACCAAAATGTGAACACTAGACAGGCAAAACCAAATAAGGAAAAAAAAGTTCCTCAAATATTTGCCATGTTTTAACCAGCACTTAGAAATAAATATTTTGTTCACATTTCAGCCACTTCTGTATGTAACTAAGGGGGGTGGGAAGTGAAGAGATTCAGCCTTTCCAATTCCTCAAAAATAATACAATTGGCTCTGTGACTGATGAAGGCTTATTTGCAGACACTGCTGGATGATCTCAAACACAGCACAGATTCTACAGGAATATAGATCACCAGCATGCATGAAGCTGGGAATTTATTAGATTAGTCAGAGGCTCAGATCTCGTCAGAGAGATTTGGCATTAGGATACAGATAAAGGAATTATGAGGAGAAAAAAAGGGCTTTTGTACAGAACAGGATGTTGGGTCTATAGTAATGCAACATTTAATAAGAACCAATATCTTGCAGGCTGAAGAGCTGCCTCTGACAGAGACCATCTCTATGTGAGAGCACAGGCAAGGAATAAATCCTTCCCCTTTAGCCCCTGAATATCAAGATGTGCCCAGTGTTTCTGCTTGTGTGTCCAAAGCTGAAAGCACAGAGTCAGAAATTATTTTAAAAAAGCATTTTCTGCCCATCCTCTCCATCCAGCTGAGAAGGGCTCAAGTGGGCTGTGTCTGGAGCAGCTCCAGCTTGGAAAATCCATCTGCCAAATGTTGCAGGGATCAAAGCTTGCCCTGTACCCACAGATTCTTAAAGAGCAAGAGGAACCTGTGGCTCTGCTCCAGCAGCCTGCCAGGCAGGACTCAGACCTCTCCTGAATTCCAGGTGGCCAGGGGGAGTGCTGGGCTTTTCTGGGAGGAGATTGTTGCTGGAGGGAACTATTTATACCCCAAACTGCTCCTAAAATGATTATTTATTAAAAAAACATCCAACCAAACAACGCAAACAAATCCACTACAGCCTCTCCTTGCTGAAGTTACTGGGTTTGGCTGTTTAACGTGTTGGAGTGAGAAAATGTTCAAACTGGAGAATTTCTGATAAAACCATGTTTGGTTGCAAGTCTTGAATAAAGACAAGGCCTTAATCTTTAATTTTAAACATTCCTTTGAAAATGGAATCTGCTTTTTATTAGCAGAAGGACAGGTTAAAGGGAGCTGCAGGAGTATTTCTCCCCCTCTAGGGAAGATATCACTGAATTCTTCCCTTCCATGAGGACTTGCAAAGAAATCTGGAAGGATGAGATTTTCAGAGGGCCTGAAAGCAGCAGGCAGTGAACTCCCAGAGAAATTCAGCCTCAGGACATCCTTCTCCAGAGGGTCCAGCCTGATGTGTGCAGGGCCACAGTCCTGGGGAAGGTTCTGGTCCATCACAGGGATGAAGGACAAATGCTCTGCGGAAAAGGAAAACTTCTTCCCTTCCCTTCCTGCAGTGCAACTCCAAACTCGGGCAAAGATTCCATAGGGAAAGAGGGATGACTGAAGGAGCAACACCACAAATGGAGAACCGAGAAATCTGCCTTAAAACCAGGGCTCAGCCTCGAACTTCTGGAGTTACGAGGCACTGGGTTTGTCCTGCCACCCCCTCCCAGAGCAAGGAAACCCTCCCTGCGTTCCAGAGGAGGAGCTGAGGCTGCTGAGGGTCTCAGCTGCTTGGGAGGGGGTGAATCACAGCCTGGAACTGGCACAGGGAGCTCTGAGCAATGCGGGGAACAGAAAATATTGTGGCATCAGCAAGAACAGCTCGGGTGGGTGACTCAGAGGCCGCGGTGGCAGCGGGGTGTTGTCACCCACAGAGCCCCTGCTCAGGGCTTGCTGAACAGGAGGAAAGCTGGGACTGGGTGCTCAGGGGGCACCTGGGAACATTTTGTAGCAGGAGGATCCAATCAGATACTGTGCAAAGCCAGGAATGTTTCTGAATCAGAAGTGAGCAATAACTGCAATTAATACACCTTTGGTCTCTTGGATAGCAAAGGATCTGGAGAATGGGGAGAAAGGAGAAAGGCAGAGGAGGAAGATTTTCAAGAGGCTTTTGGTAGGAGCTGATGGCAGAATTGTTGGTTTGACAGATGTGAAGGTTGCAGTGACGAAATTAGAGCTCAGCCCCCTAAAAGCCCCAAGCTGGCCAGGATTTTTGTCTCTAATTCTGCCCCCGTGGGTGCAGAGGTGGCCAAACCTCCTCCCTGTGCAACCTGCTGGTTCCTGGAGACCGCGGAGAGGGCACGGGGGGTGTGGAAAGCGAAGCTCTGCCTTCCCCAGGCCACAGCCCGTGCTCAGAACCGCTCAGGTGTAATCAGTGCCAGGGCCCTCAGCCACGGCTGCCACGTCCCCGCTGCACGAACGCCTCAGGCCCGGGGGAGTCGCGGTTATTTAAAGCCACCAGGACTCTGTGGGTGACTCCTGTGTCAGCTGCTCCTGCAGCAGCCCAGCGCAGGGGGACGGGGTTGTTCAGCAGCATCGGCAGCGCTCTCAGGTCAAGGCAGAATTTGCAATCTTTGCCTCATTCCCGGCCTTTCCTCCTCCTCCTCGGTGCCTGCAGTCACTGTCCCCCGAGCAGAAAGAAATGGGAGAAGGTTCTCCCTCAGTGCCAGCTGTTACACACCGTCCTTGCTCTCCAGGGAACCACGACCAGGAATCCACAGCAATTCTGGGCTTACATGCAAAAAAAACCAAATAGTGAAACTCCTCCAGAAGCTGCTTTTCACTTTCCCCTTCCCTTTCTCTTCCACCTCCTCCCTACTCCAAAAAAAAAAAAAAAAGATGTTATTTCCCTTGATTGGAATGTCTTTGTTGCATTCTCAGTGGAGCCCAGCAAACATCTTGAGGACAGAAAGGATGTCAGTTTGACAGCTTTCCTATGGCCCATTGATTCCAAAATTTCAGAGGAAAGTGACAATATTCAGGGAGGCACTGTACTGTGCAAATTCCACTTAGACATCGATTTCTGTGAAAAGCCTTTGGAGAGGATCTGTCTGTGAGCAGTCTCAGCAGCCTGACGGGCACCTTTGGGCAGCAGCAATTAGCAGGAAATACCAATCTGGCAAGATCTGCAGGCAAAACCCCTCGGGGACAGCAGGCAGAGGCTGTTCTGAGGCCGCTGTGGGAACCTCTCCCCTGGGGATGTTGTCAGTGGTGGCTTTGGCTGCGTTTCCCCGTTGGGAGCACACCGAGTTAGGCCCCAAAATCATGTCTGCAGTCCAGAGGAAAGCTTGGTCCCTGAAAGCTCACCCTGAACTCCAAATTTCATCATTTGAGTCACGTCTGAGGCAAAACCTTAGGGAATTCCATGTGGAAGCGAAGGCTGGCTGAAGTTTTGGCAGGCAGGCCCCAAATCTTTACCAAGCAGATGCTGCAGTGACACGAGTGACAGTGGCTGACACTCCTCGGGATTTTATGCCTGGAAGTGTTTGCAAGCAGAGCAAAAACCAAAAGGACAGTGACACCTTGGCTGTTCCTGAGAAAAAAAAGGTTTCAGGTCCTGCCAGGGACACGAAGGGTTGTGTTGTGTTGCGAGCATCCCACATTTGCCAGGGAGATCTCGTGCTTGTTTGCCACAAGTGTAATTAGATGATCCATCACGAGGAGCCAAGGAGAAATACTGGCACGGCAAACACCCATTTCTCAGTTCGCTCTCTGGAAAAGAACGGGGAGCTGGCAGCAGGGGAAGGGAAACCTCCGGCTCTGCGCTCCCAGCCTCTCTCCCGGCCGCCTTCTCCCTGTAAATTCCAGCAGCCACACAACAGATTCCCTCCAGCTGCTGGAAAACTGCTTCCCAGCCAGGTTTTGCTGGAGCAGGGCCCCTCAGGGAGGGTGACGTGAGGGGGATGAGCAGCAGGGATGCTCCCTGGGTGCTGCTGCTGCTGCTGCGCTGCTGCCGTCAGACATGAGGCTGCAACCTTGCAGCCCTGCCCTGCCCTTGACCCCGCAGCAAATCCATATCTGGATTAGCTCAGCCGCCCTGGAAATCTGTGGGGACTCTGGGCGGGAATTAGAGTGGCTTTGCTGCGGTTAATTCACAAGGGAATTTGTTCCCCTTTGGGCTCTTTCTCCCTCTGAAACCAAGACTCTGTTTTGCCTCCGTACAGGACCCTCAGCAAGGCCAGAGCCAGGTGCCATTTGCGCCTTTTCCCTGTGTTTGTGATCCCTTCCCTCTCCCTTTTCCCAGGAAAATGCAGCTTTCTGGGTGCAGGCAGGGAAAAGCACTCCCCTTTCCAGCCGCCTCTTTTAAGTGCTTCTTTCTTCTCTGCTGAGGAACTGTCAGCACTAAAATCCAAAGTGCTCCTCAAAGCAGGGCTGAGAGACTCACAAAACACCTTAATGGCCACCGAAATGCTTCCAAATGAGGCCAGTTCTGGGGCTGGAGAAAAGAAGGTTGTTTTTAGGGTTGAAAACTCGGACTCTCCAAAGCTGGGAATTAACGAAGTTGTCCATGTAATTGTAGTTCGTACCACGAGGATGTGTACTGGACACAGCCTTTAACTGTGTGATCACACAGCTTTCATTTTTAGGTTTTGGTGTTTAAGTTTCCCTAATTCATGCAAAGTATTTGGAGCTTCTGTTTCATTTTCCCAAATTAAAACTGTTTTTCTAAAACCAGAAACACTCAATCTTTTCATTTGTACAACCATGACCTTTTAACTTTCCTCATGATGCACACAAAGACAAAAAATATTACTGTGAAAATAGTTCTATTTAAAGAAAAAAAAATATTGTGGGAGATACAGAAGGAAATGAAAGGAAATTTTGATTACTTTATCCAGGGATTTTTACGCCCTCCCTAACCACCATTGAGTAAATTCCTGATGAATGGACACGAGAGATGAGCTATAAATGGTTCCTCCAACTCCACCAAGGAGCTGGAACAGCCTGGAAGAGGCTGCAGTTGCTGTGCCCATCTCCCTGTCTGCGGCCTTTCCTTTGGGAAGCCGATTTTGTTCCTGCAGTCAGAGCTCAGAATAAAACCAAAATACGCCCAAGGGGCTGATCCTGCCCATCCCACACCACTCCATCCCTTTTACACCTCAAAGACACTTCTCCATGTCCCTGATTTTTTTTTTTTTTTTTGTCCCACCCTGCATTTTCTGCATGGTTCTGCCTCCCTGAGATAGTTTTGCATTATGAAAGGGCAACGGGAGAAGAGAAAAAACTGTTGCTGTATTTAGCATTGATTTTTTCCCTTCACTCTGAGTCACAGAAGCTAACATTTAATTAATTTCTGACACTTTGACAGCTCCTAAGAAGACATTTGTAGAGCTATCAAGTGCTGCTGATAGCACTGTCAGACAGACACTTTTTGAATTATCAGCTATTAAGGACCCATATGCAACAAATTTCCAAGGATTATTATCCAAATTGTTCTCTGAATGAGAAAAGCACACAAAAGCTCAGTGAAACATAAAGAAACCATTGTTCCCAGGTGAATTTGATATTTGCAAATGTTTTGCTATTTTGATCACTTTACGTGGTTTAATAAATCAAAGTCACTTTGTCTTTTATTAAGGAAATTAAGTGGCCCTGGTTTGGGGTGTCTTGAGAGCTCGGCCAGATCTCCCAGTCACTGTGGTCTTTGTGGAGATGCAGCTTGGGAAATGTGGAATATTTGCTCCTAGGAAGTGCTGAGCAGGGAATGAGGCCTCAGAAACGTGGAATTGTTTAGGTGGGAAGAGCCCAGTCAGCCCAGCAGCACCACTAAACCCCATCCCCAGGTGCCACATCCACGGGTTTCCGAGCACTTCCAGGGATGCCACCTCCACCACTGCCCTGGGCATTCTGTGCCAGTGCTTGACAACCTTTCCATGGATTTTTTTTTCCCCTAATATCCAATGTAAACCTCCCCTGGCACAACTTGAGGCCTCTATGAAAGGCTCAGGAGCTCCCAGTCAGGTGTTGGCATTTCCAGCTCTACTGCACCCCTGGCTGGGTTATGGAAAGGTCAGGAATGATTTATAAACTGAGGGGATCCTCAAATTTGATCCCAAATTGCTTCTACTCTGTGGAAATCCCTTTTCTAAGTGGGACACAGATGTGGTGTGGGAATATCCATCATTACAGCCCTACCCTGGCAGTTCTGCAGGGAACCCACCTGAGCAGGAGCTGAAATATCCTCCCCACACAGCCAGGAAAAGCCTTTCCCAGTGGCCAAACATCCTGCAAGTCCCACTGCACACATGGAATTTATTCTTCATATCCTGGCACCAGAAAGAGACCCCAAAACAGCCACACCCAGAGCTGCCCTCCACACTCCACATCCTCCTTTAGCTTCGTTTCCTCACCTCCCTCAGCACAGAGGAGCTTTTTGTTGTCTGAATTTCAAACTGATGACACACAAACCTCTGTCCCAGCAGCAGAATTTCTTTAGTGTTTTGTGACAGCACGGAGAGACAGAAAAAGTCCAAAAGCCACTTGCAGTGGATGAAACAAACACCAAACCCTCCACAGGTTTTAGGGAACTCCACAGAAATCCCATGATTTCTTGTGTTACCTCTGTAGGAGCGCACAGCACGTAGCCGTGGGCCAGGGAATGCTGGGGTGTTGTTGTGGTGACAGAGTTCTCCAAGGAAAACCAGGAAAACCATCTTCCCAGTGCCAGGAGCTGCTGAGGGCTGTGGGCTGGCACCAGAGCTGTCCCCACCGTGTCCCCTTCACTCTGAGACCTCACTGGGGCAATGGCAGAGGCAGCACAGCCCAGCCCTGACTGCAAAGCTGCTGCTGTCAGCTTCCATTATTGTCACTGTTCAGGTCTGGGGTTTTAAAATTTATTTATTTCACTGCTGGAGGAAAAAAAAAAATAAGGAAAAGACAAAAGAAAAAAATCAGAAGGAACACAGCCCAAAGCCCCATGAAGCACATGGAAAATAAACAGAATGGGTCACGGCACTTCTGCCCTGAACTGCACACACCTAACAGGAGCAGGGAGTGTCAGGGGACAAAAACCCCAGGTACTCTGCCTGACCCAACTGGAACACAGAGTAGCTGACACAGAAACTTGGAAGTGAGCTGGAAATAAAAACCACCTTCTGGAACCCCTGCAGGGATCAGCTCTGCACCCCATTTCCAGCCAAACATTTCACCCAGGGCGGGGAGAACGGGCTCCGGGGAACCCCATGATCGAGGCAGCACAAGCCTGATTGTTCTGCTTTTATTTTCCACGCTGACCTCTCCAACACCTCTGTGCCAGGGTGGAGCTGGCAGCTGGCACTTGGGCCCCCATGGATCCCCTCAACCTCTCGTGGTACGACGGGGACAGGAACTGGAGCCGGGCCCTGAACGCGTCGGACGCGGCGCAGAAGCCGCACTACAACTACTACGCCGTGCTGCTCACCCTCCTCATCTTCGTCATCGTCTTTGGCAACGTCCTGGTGTGCATGGCAGTGTCCAGGGAGAGAGCCCTGCAGACCACCACCAACTACCTGATCGTCAGCCTGGCCGTGGCGGACCTGCTGGTGGCCACGCTGGTCATGCCCTGGGTGGTCTACCTGGAGGTAAGGGCTGGGAATTCCTGGGCTGAGGAGGGATGGGGAGGGTTTAACAGCCTGGAAATCAGCTCCTGCGAGGCCTCCTGAATTTCCCCAGAAGTGTTTTTCATTCCCTAAATACAGGTTTTTTTCCTCCCTGAAACTGTATTTTTCCATCCCTGAAATTGTAGCTTTTTCATTCCCAAAACTGACGTTTTTTTCCAGGAGATGGATGTGAGAGCAGCTGGCTTGAAACCCCACCGCTGCTCAGAGGACTAAATGACAGCCCAATTGCTCCAGAAATACGGGGTCAGGAGGGGAAGGACCCCAATTTTGTGTTCAAAACCACGCCATGGGTATCACACTGAAACCACATCACATTTGTGGGGGTGGAAGGGACCCACAAGGATCATTGAATCCAGCAATCAAAAAAAAAAAAATAGCAATCAAGGCCCTGTTTGTGAAGGGCTGCAGGAAGGCAATTGTGGAAGCAGGATGGGAATCCACAGCTTTTATGTCACAATATAGGAGAGAAAATCACTTTTCACACCTCTGCCTTCAGCACAAAACTGCCCCGAGTTTACAGTTAATTTCCAGGCACTCATTTATGAGAGGGAATGATAGCACGGAGAGGAGAGCAGGGGAAGGAGCCATAATCAATGAGCCCATTAAGTCCTGACGCAAAGCAAAACAAACCCACTGACGTGACAGTGCTGTCGAGAGAGCACAGTGCTAATTATCACTCGAGATAATGATTGTTTTCATGGCACTCAGAGAACGTAAAGCCTCGTGCCTCTGCCGAAGCTCATTAACATGGCCACAGGCTGGTGAGAGGGCAGGCAGTGCCTCTGGGACATTTTATGTCCTTCTATTCTATTCCTTTTGTACCACAACCCATTTGAAGCAGAGGCTGATGCTGGGAGAAGCTCCTGCTCCCTCAGGTCTGGCCAGACGAATCTCTCAGACCCTTGTAATTTTAAGGCAGAAGAATAAACCACAAATGATGCAAAATTCTCTCCCCTTTCTGGATTCCTGCGCAGGGGTTGGTCAGGAACCACAGCTGCCTTGATCTACCAGCTGGACAATTTTCTCCAGGTTTTGTGTCACAAGGTTGGGCAAAAACTAAAATAAAAATGAAACACTTAAAAAAAAAAACCCCAGCCTTGGTGCAAGCAGATCCTTTACCTCCAAATTTTGTGGGTTTCTCCTACATAAATGAAAACACCGAGAGAAAGAATTGCTGCAGTTCCCAGCTTCTCCCGAACCATGCCCCCAGGAAATTGGTTTTGCAGAGGTTTAGATCTGGCTGGAAACCTTTGCCTTTGGGCAAATTCTCCTCAAAGTTCCTGATGTAACTGTCTCTTAAGTGCTTTTTTAATCACTGAGTATTCATCTGTCACTCAGGCTTCAATGCAGTCATTCTTCCTTCTTTATGCTGCCTATGGTTATGTATATCAGAGCAGAAATAACTGAAGAATAGATATCTTATTCATTCTATTTCCAAATGCAGTAGGGCTCTATTTTTGTTAGAGGGAAATATACTTTTTTTTATCACATGTCAAACACAGCAGTCCGAATAATTGCTATTAAACTTAATTGGCAAAGTTCAGCTTCAACAGCAAGAGAAGTGAAGAGAAAAAAGGCTACTGGTGCCTGGAAGTGTTATCATTAGTTCTTTGTCTTTAGCACATCGTGTGGGGTGTTAAAGGCTTTTCACTCTGAATTAAACTCATTTTGTTCAACAACAACAAAAAAATAAAGGTGAGGAATGTCCACACCGATTTATTAAACTAAGAAATGAAGGGAAGCTCCTGCTTGTCTGCTGCTGACCTTTGCTGGGTGTAATTGGAAAAATTGCCTAGGAAAAAGCTGTAAGTACAATTAGAGGTGTCTGGGAATTAAAATGAATGTATTTCCTGCCTCATTCTGCTTTGAAATGCTTCAGAGAGCTGCTTAAGCTCCTTCATCTTCCCTTCCGAGTTGGAGGAGCCTTGTGCCCCCTGATGTCACCGGAGTGTGAGCCCAGGTTCGCTGTTTGGGCTGCCCAAAGCCACGCAGAGCAGCAGGGTGGAATCAGGCAGGACGGGATCAGCCCAGCCCTGGGGGGATGCTTTGGAAGGGGCAGAGCTCTGCCTTTGACCCAGCACAACCCCGGCCCCCCAGCAGCCTCTCCCTGTGTGCCCTGTGAGCAGCCCAGCCCCAGGGAAGCGCTCACCGCCCGCTCTCTCTTTGCAGGTGGTCGGGGAGTGGCGCTTCAGCCGCATCCACTGCGATATCTTCGTCACCCTGGACGTGATGATGTGCACTGCCAGCATCCTCAACCTCTGTGCCATCAGCATCGACAGGTGAGGGCTGGGCACCACCGGGCTGTGCCAAACTCAGGGCAGCAGTCCCAGCCACCTCAGTGAGGTCTCAGTTTGCCTGCGACTCAGAGGCTTGGAAACGGTGGGGGTTTTTTGAGGAGCAACTTAAAGGATCTTGATGAGCTCTGAGCAGGGGTTTTGTCAGAAGGCACAGAAACACCGGTCCTGGGAATGCAGGTGGAACTGTCTCTATGTCCCCATGAGTTCGGTCCTTCTGTTTCTAGTCTGGGATGCTGCAGCAGGCGTTAGTGGGAAGGAGTGGAAGGAAAACTCCGCGCTGAGCTGACCCAGCCCCACAGCTCCTGGTGTGGCTGCAGCCTCCCTGGGACGTGTGAAACCTGCCTTGCCTCACCTTCCCTTGCTGGGCCAGGAGCTGGGGGCAGTGCCAGCCCCGGCAGGGTGACAGTGGGCGGGTGTGTGTCCCCTGCAGGTACACGGCCGTGGCCATGCCCATGCTCTACAACACCCGCTACAGCTCCAAGCGCAGGGTCACCGTCATGATCGCCGTGGTCTGGGTGCTCTCCTTTGCCATCTCCTGCCCGCTCCTCTTCGGCCTCAACAACACAGGTGAGGGCTGTGCCACCTGCAGCTGGCTCCTGGCGTCTCCCTGGGTGCCCAGGTAGCCAGGAATAGACGTGGGATCAGGCTGGAGGTGTGTTTGTTCTCTCCCATTGACATCCCTCACTATTTTCACGCTGATTCTGGGGCTGTTTCATCTCTTGCTGTTCCAGAGCAGGGTTTCAGACTCATCAAAACTGAGGTGATGCGGAAGTTCACACAACACCAATCTGTGTTACCTTAACATTTGTCCACTACAAATTCAAAATCCTTCTTCTGTTTAAACACGTGGAAAGGAAATCCATGGGACAAAACCTTCCCTGAGGCAGGAGAGAAAAGGACTGGCAGTTCAGCCAGCAGTTTCCTGGGAAGACTGGGCTGGGTACAGCATGGGATCAGCAGTCCTCAGCTGCAAGGGAAGCAGCAGCCAGGGACCTTGGGGCGATGTGACTCCCTGCAGCCTGAGGGGAGCGGGCGTGGTGGTCCCGTCAGCAGCGGGGACCACAACCCTGAAAGGTTTTCTCTTCCAGATGAGAAGGAGTGCATCATTGCCAACCCTGCCTTCGTGGTGTACTCCTCCATCGTGTCCTTCTACGTGCCCTTCATCGTCACCCTGCTGGTCTACGTGCAGATCTACATCGTGCTGCGGCGGCGCAGGAAGCGCGTCAGCACCAAGCGCAGCAGCCACGTGCTGGACTCGGACACGCAGGCGCCCCTGAAGGTACCCAGCGCTCTCCGTCCTCCCCGCTCCTCCCTGCTCCTCCTGCCCCAAACGACCCTGCCTGGACTAGGCAGAACACTGGCAGAGGTGGATGCTGTGGTCAGTTTGGGGTCCCAGCCGCACGCTCTGGGTTCCCAGCTCGCTGGCTGGTGCTCCTCGGGCCTTTCTGGATCTCAGGGGGCGTTCCAGCCGCAGGTCTGCACCAGGAGCTGCTGCATGAACCCAGAGCATTTCCTTGGGCTGGGCTGGGGTACCCAAGAGCAGAGGCTGCACCGCTGTCTGTGTCAGTCCTGCCAGGAGTGAAGAATCACAGAATCAAGGAATGGTTTGGGTCAGAAGGGACCTTACAGACCATGGGCAGGGACACCTTCCACTCTCCCAGCTTGCTCCAAGCCCTGTCCAGTCTGATTGTGGACAGTTCCAGGGATCCAGGGGCAGCCACAGCTTCCCTGGGCACCCTGTGCCAGGGTCTCCCCACCCTTGCAGGGAGGAATTTCTCCCTAATACCCAATCTAAACCCACCCTCCTTCAGCTTAAGGCCATTCCCCCGTGCCCTATCACTCCAAGCCCCTCTCCAGCTTTCTAAGGTCTCCCCAAAGCTCGGTGGCAACGCTTGGCACGGCTGCCAGGCTCCTCCCTGGGAAGGACAGCTCTGCAGGGAAGCAGCCTCTGCCAGCGGGAGCTGCGTGTGAGGGAGCCCGGCTGCGCGGGCTGGGTGTGAAACCGCCTGTCAAAACACGGCTCTGGCAGCACACGCAGCACAGCCAGGGGGATGTGCAGGCCCAGAGGCTCCAGCTCCAAACTGTGCTGCCTCAGGGCCGCTGGAAAGGAGGCAGCGAGGCAGGGACACACAAACACCAGCAGATCTTCGTGGCCGCCTTCCTCCGGCCAAGAGCACAGGGGGAGCAGCCTGCATCGCTGCTCCTCCTCACAGCAGCTTTCCATCCTGCTCAGCCCCTCCTCAGCCACACCGATGAATTCCTGATTAATTCCTTTGTATTCCCACGTGCCTCCCTTACCAGCTTCCCTTCCCAATCCCTCTCTGCCTGTGTAACCTCTGAGCTGGTGCTTGCCCCTTAGGACAAATGCACTCATCCAGAAGACGTCAAGCTCTGCACAGTTATTGTGAAGTCCAATGGGAGCTTCCAAGTTAATAAGCGCAAAGTGGTGAGTGTTAAAGAGAAGTGGGAGCTTTCCAGAGCCTTCAGCCCTCCCCTTCTCCCTCAGGACACAAGGTTAATTTATGTAGGGTGGGAGAAAAATAAACTTAAGAGCAAAGGTTACCATTCAATCTCAAAATTTAAATAGTCTTCCCATTCCTTGGAGTGAAGCAGGGGGTTTAAGCTCACAGAGCTCAAAAAGCCAAATTAAGCTCACCTAAAGATCAGCTCTAAAAGCCACGGCATTTGAACATTTTTGTGCCTTTGATTTCCTTCTCCTCTCTGTTGTTTAAATCCTGGACTGCATTGGCTTTGTTGGGTTTTGCTTGTTGATTCAATTTTTATTTATTCGCATTCCTAAAACCTGAATAAAATCTGTGGAGAGTGGAGACAGCGTCTCCCCCATTTCTGAGCCTCTTTGCGCCAAAAAGGAGAAGCCTCCAGTGCAGTTCTGTCAATCCCATCTGCCCAAAATATCTGTAAACACACCAGAGCCCTTTCTCCAGGCACCATGCAGGGAGGGAGAAGAGGGATTGACTGTTCTCCGACATCATCCAGCTTCACTCTGTAAGGAATGTTCGTTGCTCCTCTCTGTGTATTTACCTGTCATTATGTTGTGGACATTTGATTCTTGTCCAGGAGGCAGAGAGTCACATAGAAGAGATGGAAATGGAGATGGTGTCCAGTACCAGTCCCCCTGAGAAAACGGCCCTCAAACCCACAGCACCAAGTAACCACCAGTTGATTGTGCCAGTTGCTTCTAATCGGGGCAACAACTCTACCCTGCAGGCACCCCTGAACAGCCCTGGGAAGGTGGAGAAGAATGGCCACGCCAAAGAATCCCACCACACAGCCAAGGTCTTCGAGATCCACTCCCTGCCCAATGGCAAGACGAGGAACTTGCTCAAGGCCGTGATCAGGAGGAAACTGTCCCAGCAGAAGGAGAAGAAAGCCACCCAGATGCTGGCCATCGTGCTCGGTGAGAGCGTGCCCTGGCTGCCCTGGGGTCCCTGCAGAAATCCCAGTCCCCGTGCCCAGTGCAGGCTGATTTCCCAGCCCCCCTCAGAATTCACCTTGCCTGGTGCATTAGGGAATAGGCGGGCAGGGGGCTGCCCGTGGGAGGGGTCCCTCCTCCCCAGCCACGCACAGCTGGCACTGCTGCACTAGAGGTGCCCAGAGCCGCCCCTCTCGGGGGCATCTGGGCTCCCAAAACGGGGGAAGAGCTCGTGGGCTTTCTGGAACACAAGGCAGCAGAGCTCAGCAAAGCTGGCACCTCTGACAGGCAGAGTTCCTGCAGTGTCTGGGCTCATCACAGAGCAGAGCAGCTCTTCAGTACCTGGGCAGACACAGAGCGGGGCCTTGAGCACGCACACACAGCGCTCGCTCCTCCGGGAAACACATTCCCCTTCTACCGAAGAGAACCTCACTGTTCTCGCAGCCCGAGAATCTGCCCAGCTTTCAGCAATCAAAATCCTCCTCTCTTTTTCCCCCCCCCCAGGTGTTTTCATCATCTGCTGGCTCCCCTTCTTCATCACTCACATCCTGAACATGCACTGCGACTGCAACATCCCGCCGGCCATGTACAGTGCCTTCACGTGGCTCGGCTATGTCAACAGCGCTGTCAACCCGATTATCTACACCACCTTCAACATCGAGTTCCGCAAGGCTTTCATGAAGATCCTCCACTGCTAAAAGTCACAAACAGCATCCTCATTTTTTTTAGGAACGGAGGGGGAAGAGGAAGCGACGCCATTCACGCACAGCGGGGCGGCCGGGGAGGGGGTTGGAGCTCTGGAGTTGGGCACCACTCAGTGCCCGAGCACCTCGCGGGGATGGAGCGAGGTTGGGAGGGTCTCTCACCCCGCCGGGTGACCTCTGGACCTGTCCCAAGGGCGCTTTTCAGAGCCACCCTCGCACTGTGTTGGAAGCGGAAGCGCAAAAATCGAGGCGTTCCCGCTCGGTTCTCGCCCGTGGCCACCCGGCCTGGAGCGCGCTGGACACAGAGTGGCCACGGGGCCGCGAGGAGGTAGCGCTGGCTCATCGGCACAACTCTCACCAAAGACAAGGCCACCCTTCCCGCTTGGCAGCAGGGGCCAGACAGGACCTGTGGAAGCTCTGTGCAATAGCTTTGCCTTCACCTCGAGCTGACTCACCCGGTGTTTAACTGCTGAAGCCTTCAGAAATTAAATAAAACCCAACCCAAAAACTTTCAGAGGGCCCCAAGCAGGTCGAGAAGGTTCTGCCACCCACAGACCCAAGCCCTGCAGCAGTGTGGGCCCACAAGCCATGGGTGGAAGGGAGAAGGGGGCATCGGTCTCACGTCGAACCGCTGCGTCGGTGTAAATAGGAATAAACAGGATGGATTTTGGAGCCCAAGCCAAAAAAGAAAGAGATGGAGAGAAAAGCTCAAGGAGTGGAACCTTGTCTTGCATGGTGTACGTCCAACAGGCCCCCCTCATCTCTCATCAGCGATTTCTGCCCACCAGCATCTCATCTCCAGGCTCTGCCCAGGGGGGATGCTCCGGGGAGCGGTGGCAGCGTGGTGAATGTACAGACACGAGGACACTGTGCCAGGGAGGCATCCGCAGCCCCGCCGCCCCGGGGGCACCCTGAGCACGCCAGCCAGGTCAGGGCTGGTTCTTCTCACTGAAATCAGGGGCCCCAAGGAGCACCTCGGGTCTGCTTTGCCTCTGTCTCTCCCGAGAGAGCGCAGGATAACATTGTGCCTAATTTAAATCAACCGTCAAGGAGATAAAACTGTGCATTTTGGAAAAAGCCAGAATAAAAACCCAAGAAAGCCCCTGCCTGGGCCAGCTCCTGTGTCCAAGCTGGACTCTGGAAAGGTCTGGATGTTTCCAGCATCCCTTACTCTCTGCTATCTATTTTTCCATGGATTCTAAGAATTGAAACCCCGTAAGAGCCTCATTTCACCACGCTGAATCTGGCGCTGCCAAACCCACGCTGCACTTGCTACTTGTACTCAGTTCACACGATATTTTGCAATATCTCTGTAAATAAAACGCAGCAAGGTGAATAAAACGACGTGGAAATAGGTCTGGCTAGAAATTCCTGCAGGATGTGGGGCAGCAGAGGGTTGCAACAGCCATAAGCAGGGGCAGGCTCCCAGGGTGCAGTTCCCCGGTGTTTTCTAAAGGAGTAAAAACACAATTGGGAGAGCAATAGAACCCCTTTTTTCTCTATGCAGTTCGTGGAATATTCCCTCAGTTTCTGCTTCAGATGAGGTGAAGATCTGCCAAGGTTTCCTTTAATTCCCTGGATTTCCTGTATTGCTAACAGAGCACTTCCCTGTGCTGGTAGGATGTGTTCCAGCTCTGATGCAGGAAGAGCATCTTATGCCAAGCAGCTCTAACACATAATCTCAGCTGTTTTCTAAAGCTGAAGCAGCACTCCCACCTTAATCCACAGGCTTCTGCTCTAAACCTGGCACTCCTGGAACGGGCTGGTATCCAGGGGCTCTGACAGTCAGCCCAGAGCCTTGGGCAACGTTTGAACCTGGCTCTCCATAGCTAAAAACTGCAAAATTGGGAGCCCCAGCCCGAGAGATCTCAGGCACACATGAGCTGTTCTTTCCCTGCCCCCAGTTTTAACCAAACAAATTCACTCAGAGATGGGAATCAACTCAGACTCACACCCCAGTATTCACAGAATGATGCAAAGTCAGGAGGGTTTGGGACAGAAACATAGCCACAAGCTACTGGGCCATTTTCTAACTTATTTACAAGCAGAAAGATCCATTTGACTTAGGGAATTAACAGGTGGGAGCTGAACCAAAATAGCAAATATTACATAGATAGACAAGAAAGCTTTAAGGCATTTGGAAGATGCCAGAGGTGATGTTTGCCCTGTACTAAAACCTGGTGTGAGCACTCAGGATAAGTGGAATGTGAATAATAACTTTGTGCCATAATTTTACTTTGTGTCCAGTGCTAACCCAAGGAAAATCCTCATCTCCAATGCTGTGCACCTTGCTCCCAAAATTTTTTCTTCTGAATTGAGAAGCAGAACCTCATAGCTCAACCCACCTGAACCACTACCTGAAGAACTCTTCCAGAATGTCATGGAGGAAAAAAAGCTGCTGGAAAAGGGCCCATTTCCTTCATGTGTTGCCAGCTTGGGCCAAAAATCCCCAGGTGTCATTTCCCAGGGCTTCATGTTCGCTGTGAGGAATTACTTGCAGCCCGCCGTTCATCCCCAGGACATTTTAAGCTGCTCCTTCCTAACGTTCCAGGCTGAAGTGTGGGAATGTGACTCTCCCCAGTGCCCTTGGGAAGGTGGCAGTGCCAGCTCTGGCCAGCTCTGCAGCAGGTTTTCCTTCCCCGTAAAACTCCTGCACTTCCAGACAACGAATAAAGCACTTTGCACCCTGAACTGAGCCTTCGGAACCCTCTCGGAGACAGCACCAAAACTCCTCCTCACCTCTGGCTTTCCAAGGAATAAAGCACGGCCAAGAGCAAGGGTGGTCTGTGCTGACAGGACGAGAGCCCGTGGCTGGGATGGAGCCTGTTTGCAGGAGCTCCTCGGAACCCACCACGGCTCAGCTGCAGCCCGGAGCACTCGGAGGCCTCTCGCCCACAGGGCTGAGCCTGGCAAATCCAGACCTCACTGTTCCTTCCACTCTGGAAAAAAAAAAACCTCTGCTTCCCCAAAGACTTCTGCTGGCAGGACATGCTGGTGATGGGAGGGGTGCTGAGCTGTTTTCTAAAAACACCTTAACGAGAAGATTTCATTTCTTTGTTCCTCGAGAACTTCAGGACCTTACTCTAGCCCCTCTTTTGTGATTCATTATTTATAATTGAAGCTTTAGTTCTGCTTATTGAGTCTTCCTGTCCCTGCTTTCCCTCCCTGTGATTCCCAGCTTGCTGCAGCCCTGGGTGGGGCTCTCTGCACCCCCAGACAGGTTTGAATTAAAAGCCAGTGAATTCTGCCTGCACTGTATTTGCTGCTTGCCTGCTTGCTCCCACTCCACAGAACTGTTTATCTTCCTGGCTGAAGAGTAAATTCACTCCAGTAGGTCTAACCAGCTTATCCAATCCTGCTGAAATGGAAAAAAAAAAAAAAAAAATGGAAAACAGGAAAAATAAAGCCACTACCTCTTGTGGTGAAAATCTCCAGTGAGTGCAAATACGGCTCCGCAGGGAGTCAGGAATGTATAAAACGCCCATCACAGGTACGTGTGACACCAACCAATGTCTTCATGCAGCACTGTAATTAAATAGAGACTTGCAGAAGCCACCCTGATGTCGATCTGATTGTTTTGTTCTGTTTTACACCAGCGCTGGTGCTTGGCTCGGAGGGCTCAGGCCCCAGGGAGCCACGGCCCAGCTCAAACACACGCAGGAACATCGGCCTTCGCACGAGACCTGCCCTTCTCCTGCCTTGCTTCTCAGACCGTTCTCCCTTTCCCCCTCACCTCAGTCTGTCCTTGAGAATTCTGCTCTTTGTCTTGCCCGAAGCCACGAGAATCAGACACGGGAAGGGAAAGGTGCAGAAAGGCACAGACAGAAAGGAAATGGTCTGAAGTTCCTCTCCTCTCCCAGACAGAAGTGGGCTGGGGAGGGTCGGAGGAGGAAGGGGTGGAAGGCAGAAGTGTCCAGCTGAATTCATGCTGGAGAAATTAATTGTTTCATTTAGGAATGTTTCTATTTATGTTGCACTGTTTCCTCAAGCTACGCACTCAGGTGTTTGGTGTTTCTGCAGGTGGGCCCCCAGCCAGGCTTCAGCACTTTTTATATAAAGATTATTTTCTTCATATAAAAGAAGAAGAAAGAATAATAATAAAAAAGGAAATCCTTCCCACTGCTAGGAAAGAAAACCATCTGTCCATCTCCAAGAGATAACAAACTAAAATTTCAGTTTATTGGCATTTCAGATCCAAAGGCCTACTCAGTTTTGAGCCAACACAGAATAATCCCTGCCCTGAAGCCCTCAGTTTATGCAGAGACCAGAATCTCCAGAGCTGCTGAGTTCAAATGAGGCTGAATTCTCCTTGTGGGATGATTCAACTCAGTGCCACCGTGACTGAGGGAAAATTAGGAGATCCAAAGCCCCGTTCCCCTCACAAACACAGCAGAATAAATGATATTTTCAGATCAAACAGGACACACCAGGTTGTTTTCAGCCTGTCTGGCCTGAGCCTGGCAGGATCAAAGGCAGCTACTCTGAGGTTCACCCTTACAGCCAAATTTTATTTCTGAGCCTGTAGACAAAACCCATTCACAGCACCCAAAAGAGATAAAAAGAATTATCTGCCCATCTCCTGGGGCGTCTGAGTCCTGCTGCTCCAGGTCAGGCCTGACACATCCATGGGTGTGCTTTGTTCTGCACACCTAGGGGAAAAAAAAAAAAGATAAAACCAGTTACTCTTGTTAAATTAACTCCCTGTCTTTAATCAAAGCTTCTTTTAATAATTCCAACTGCTCCCCCAAGTCCTTCTGACGATACCAGCCTGTCTGCTTCATAAAGAGCTTCTGACTCACAAATAAACAACTTGCTTCACCAAAGAAACAGCGACCGTGGTGGACTAAACGTAATTACGGCGCGATGAATAATTAACAGACCCAGAAATGCCTTTAAAGAGACTTTAAGAAGCAAAGCAAAACCCTTTCGAACGAGAGGGAGACACTGAGCCTCGCCAAGCTGCCACGCTGGGCCCGGGCAGAGGCAGCGGGCTGATGAGCGACTGAGCGAGGGCATTCAGCCGGTTCAGCGGTGCCCCCGCTGCAGCCCCGGCCCTGCTGAGCCTGCTGGGGGCACAGCACCCCCAGCCCAGCACCCCCAGCCCAGCTCCCCCAGCCCAG
>VXBT01000669.1:1236395-1359999 GCA_013400235.1 Oriolus oriolus
CTTAGAACATGAGGTTTATTGCAAAGGGCGTGGGTACTGGGGCCCTGCTGGGAGCTCGAGGCAGGGAAGAGAAGCGAGAGAGAGAGAGAGAGAGAGAGAGAGAGTGTGCAAGAGTGCGAGTGCGTGCAAGAGCGCGAGGTTCTCATTTACAATGCCATAAATCATCTTCTGTGCTGAATATTCTAATTTTCATTAACCAGTCTAATACAAGATACAAATCCTATAGTATTTACATACAGCCTATAAGAATCATTACATTACCATACTGTGTTACATTTTAAAGCCTAAAAGCTACTCTTTGGACCCCTTCTGCCAAGCTAGTAGGGGTCTGCTCTGACCCTTGGACCTGTCTGCAGGCCGAGGGCATTGGCATGGGGAATATTGTCAGGATATTTAGGGTGGCCAATTCCTGCCCACAGCCTGCTGTTCAAATAAATGGGGCCCAGGGACACAAAAAGCTGTGCCTGTGGCCTCAGGACAGCAGGACAGAGGAGCCAGGCACTACCCAGATCCTTCCTGCCATGGCTGATATTGTGGGCTTTTAATGCTGCACACTGGGAAAAAAATAAATCAGCAGAATTCAAGTGTCCTCATGGCTGTTTCTGCTTCTTATCTGTATCCAGCTGCTCCATAAACCCTTCTGAACTGTGTGCAGGGCGGATGTAAAGGGCTGCAAACATCACCTGGGAGAAAATCAGGTCACAACCTCAGCCTTTGTCACTGCATCAAATGTTTCATAACAGCCATCGTTAATATTTATTTAACAGTGCGGCCACAAAGCTGATTTTTCACTCAGGCCCTGTGAAAAAAGCAAGAAAAGCCCAAACTGACATCAGCCAGAAATGTAATCTCGTCTCCAAGTGCTAACAGCAACACAGAGAATCTCTGAGCAGCTCCTGAGTGTGAGTTCAGAGAGCTCTGTCAAATCACCAGCTGGAAAATGCTCAAAGCTTCA
The DNA here is from genome assembly GCA_013400235.1 of Oriolus oriolus. Lineage (NCBI taxonomy): Eukaryota > Metazoa > Chordata > Aves > Passeriformes > Corvidae > Oriolus > Oriolus oriolus. The sequence continues at coordinate 1,237,351 of VXBT01000669.1, forward strand.
GAGGGAAACCCAGGAGCTGCAAATCTGATTGAACAAGACAGGTTATGAGCTGGGAGCTCGTCTGTGTGAAGAAATGGGCAGTCAGTGCCAGTCTAAACAAATATGTACATCTCTCTCTGAACACCTCCCTCCCCCTGGGACAGCTCCAGTCAAAAACAAAAGTGACTTTGATCTGGCATAATTCTTCGAGTTTGCTAGGGAAAAAATCCCCCAGCAAGATGGCAAAGCAGCTGCTGTGGGGTGTGCAGAGGGCCTTGGCACGGCAGGGACTGTGCCCACAGCAGGGCCAGCTCTGGGGGTGACGGGAGTGTGGTGTGACGAGCTCTGGGGAGCGGGGTGAACCCACCCCGCATCAAACCCACGGCGTGAGACGAGCCCGTGACACGGAACGGTGACGAGTCCGTGACATTAAAGAGCTCAACTCCTGCCTCTGCCTCCCTCTGGGCCGTGGGCTGTGCTCCCTGCTGGGATAATGATGCAGAATGGGAGGGTTTGACCCAGAACAGAACTGGGAATGGGGCCCAGAGCCCGACCCCACTGAGGGGGCTGGCTGAGAGCAGAGACACCGGGGAAATATCCCTGAACCACCCCCCCGGCACTGCCCTGCTCCAGCTGCCACGGCAGGAACAGGAACAGGGGCTGGGCTTCTGCAGGCTGAGTCTGGGTGCCAAAGTCACACCAAATTAACCTCGGGGACGCAGATTTATGATTGAATCACCGGGGCCGGCAATTTACTGCGCTGCTGTAATTGAGTTTGTGCATGTTCCCAGCTGGTGGCAGATGCTCCGGGTCACATTCCTTCATCGTGTTTACATTAAAATGCCTACCTGGAGCTTGCTGGGAGGGCAGATTATGCAGGCAGCGCTTTGCTGGGGCTCAGGTAGTGCCTGGTAACCTGTTTCGCTCTCCCTTTGTGTCTGAGCCCCCCTGTCAAAGGGAATATTCAGCTCCCTGGCAGTTCCAGGGTGTCTGGAAGGAACACGTCTGATTGCCTTTGTGATAAACAAGCCCTAAATCACTTCAAAGCTGAGGCCAGAATCGCTGGGGAAGATTACAGACAGTGAAATAGTAGGGATTGGAAAGTGATTCAGAGATACCCGGGAAAATCATAGTAAATTCTACCTCCTTCTTAATTAAAAAAAAAAGCAAAAGGAAGTTTTCCATGAGCAGACTGTCTGAGATGTTCTCCTCCACCCAGCCAGGCCGACAGAGCTGGGAACAGGCATTTAAACCCCAAAGCCTTGGGGGAAAGCTGTCACCCTGTGGGTGACATCCCACGGGGTTCATCCCAGCACATCCCTGTGCTGCAGGGGAAGGCAGGAGCTGCATGGGGCTGCACGAGCTCACCAACAGGTTCAACTTATTGGCAAAAAGATGTTTTTGCAGCAAGACTCATCCCCCAGCTGTCTAAGCCTCCAAAATTCCCAAATCCATGCTTATGTTTTAGGCACAATTTCAAATTTCCCCCCTCTGCCTACAAACACAGTGAGGCCAAGCCATGGCCCAGATTTTCCAGGTGAATTCCTGGCACCAGTCCTTCCCTGCTGTCCTGGCTGGGCTCTAAAAAAAGGTTGGAAAATATGATCTTGGAGGCCTTTCCCAACATGAACGATTCCGTGGGGCCAAGGAGGTGCAGCAGCAAACCCCACGAGCTGCTCCCAGCCTCCCCAAATGACCTCAAAAGCAGCACTTTTCCAAGCTCACCAGATTTCAGATGAATCCCACCTTTTCTCTGTTTTTCTCTCTTCCTCTCGTGGTGGTTGTTGGATTTTTTCCCCGTCACTTCTTAATGTCTGAGTGGGCTCATGCCCCGTGGCATTTTCCGGCGTTCCCTGGAGCAGAACACGAGCGAGCTCAGCCAAAAGGAGCAACACCTTGGGCAGCGAACAGCCCCCCTCGGCTCTCCTGGGAGAAACCCTGCTGGGGCTTACAAAACAAAGACTTCAACAAAATAAAGACAGGGCAGCCTCAGCAAGACCTTGTGGCAGACTGCAGTCTTTTCCAAGGCGAGAAAATTAATTCCCTGAACTCTTCATAAGGATTTTTTTTTTTTTCCTGCTTGGAGCAGGTATTAGGAGTTTGCCCAAAGAATAGCAATAAAATCTTGCTGGTGGTAAGAACACTGCTCTGCCTTGCTGAGGAACAGGCTGGTGCTGAAGAGCAGTGAAAGAGCCATGGAACGAGGCCAGAAATGCCCCAAACCTCAATTCTGTCAAAGCTGAATTTTCTCAGTGTCCATAATGTTTCTCTTTTATTTCTAAAGGAATGGCCTTGCACCACAGCAGCAAACAAAGGCCCATTTCAACCCTCATTGCAGCTAATTACTGCACCCCCTGATTGCTGACCCTGGCCTAATGCTCCTCCCTGTAATTGCTCCAGATGGACTTGGAGTCTTTAATGGGATGTTTTCTAACCAGCAGCGCCAGTGGAGGTTGTTTATTTATTTTTATTCAGAAGAAATTCCCTCTCGGATGGGGGGGTTCAGCCGTGTTCTCTGGGTTTTCTCCTGGAATGATTTGGAAGCGATCTCTGCTATTTTTTAAGGGAAATTCAGAGCAATGTGTTCCAGGGATGGTTTTCTGTTCCTCCCAGCACGCTGCTGCCAGTACCACTGATCCTTGCCCCAAAAAGAGCTATCCAGACTCACAGATCCCGTGGTTCCATGACCCCCCAAATGCAGGCTGGGCAGCAGATTTATGGCTCTGAACCTCTGAGGTGCCCAGCTGTTCTTACAGCAGGGATTTCAATACTTACCTGGGCTTTGTTTGTGTACAAAAGATTTTTCCCAACCACAGAGGGTGTGAGGAGCACTGAATTGCCGAAATGAGAGTCTGAACTGTGGTACCTCCTCCCCAACCTGCCCCCGCAGAGCTGAACTCCACCTCTCACCGCCAAGAACCTCAGGCTTTAAAAACAATCACTTCTGGGCTTGGGTTGGTGGTTTTTGTTTTTTTTCCCCAAATAAGAGAACGAGGCCAGTAGCAAATTGCACGAGAGAAGGGTTTCCTGCTGTGCTCTGAGCCAGGAGAGAGGAGAGCAGCAGCTGATCAAAAGATGTTGAACTTGCTGGGGATGGGATGCCTGCCAGGAGGAAACAGCGAGGGCTCCTTGATTCCCAGGCAGGCCCCTTTTCCCCATCATTCCAATGGAAGCGGAGCTCACACCTTCGTGCTCTGATAGATCTGGGTGGGGAGCTGCTTCCCGAAGGGATAACGTGGTTTTATTTGAAAGCGAGGGGACGGAACCCCTCCCCGGAGCTGGGGAGTGCTGGGGGGAGCGGCCCGAGCAGGAGAATTCTGCCAGGCCAGGGAAAGGCTGAGCAGGAGCCAGGCATGTCTCACACTGACGTCTGACACGGCACAGAGCCTACAACCACCTCCTTGCAAGAGAAAGAAACACAGAATTCACTATTTCTTCTTACATTAAAATCACTCCCTCCTACATTCACATCATTGCTGTCAGAAACATCTTGATGTTCCACACCTAAGGGGCTATGGAAAAAAACAAGCATTTCTGCTAAAAATAAGGGGGTTTTTTCCCCCACAAGCTGTATTTATTCAGATGTCTTTTCCTCTAAAATGCAGCATTATTTTAATTTTAATTTAATCCCGTATCTGCATAATTGCAGCACTGCCAAACAAACAAATCACAGTCACTGGGAAGCAGGAGCAGTGCAAAATGTGGATTTAACTGACTTCATTTCCAAACATTCTCCTGTGAACGTTCCCCCACAGAAGAGCTGCACTTCTCACTGAGATGTCCACGTTTTGATCACGACAAGCATCTCCCCTTCAAACAAATTGTACATCAGAAAATTTGCATTATAGTCAGATCCAGCACTGAGAGCACTGAGGAAATCAGCGCCAGCCCCGGCTCTCACCCCTCGTGAAACCATCCCCTGGTTCTGGTGATTGATTTACTCCGAGTTTCTTTGTGTGCTGTTTGTGGAGAACACCGAGTCCTAAAAGTCCCACTCTGCATCTTAAAAGTCACATCCATTTCCCAGTGGATGTTGTGGATGGAAATGATGGAAAGGGAATGCCAGCGGCCCAAATGGCATCCCAGGATTTACAGAGCACGGGGTGACTCCAGCAGGGCTCAGGGCGTGGAACGAGATCCGCTTTAAGGGACCTTGAATTTCCCCCCTCCGGTTTTCCATCTTAACCAAGGGACCAACCCAAACCATGCTGGGATTCCCTGAGGGTTTTGAAGGGAAATTGATTCGAAGATATCCCCGTGGTTCAGGCTGTCTGGAACTGCTACAGCGCAGAGATGCTCAGGGCAGCACTCCAGAGTCACCCCACAGAATTCCCTGGCAAGATCAGCAGCACCACCCTGCTCACCCAAGCAGCTCGGGGTACCTTCAAACCATGATTTTTGAGGCATAAAGGTCAACAATTTGGATCTTTTTGAATCCAAACGAGCTGTTTAGGAGGTTTCTGCCCTGCTGCTGTTCCCATGCCCTGCCGGGAGCTGCCTTGGCTGTGAACTTTGCCAGCTCCCAGGCAAGAACATGAGATAATCAGCAGCAGATTTATCAGCAGGGACAAAAGACTGAAATGGAGTTGAAAAAGGGGGGAAAAAAAAAAAGTGGGGGGGATGGAGATCTACGAATAATTTTAGAAATAAGCTGCAAGTTGCACAGTCACAAAGCGGAGGCTGGAATGCACTTTTCCAGAGTTTGTAAAGACTCATTTAATTTCTATAGAAACTGAGCAGCAAACAGGTAATTTTCTCTGCAAATTGCTTCTATCACCTCTGGAATGCTCTGCAAGAGCCATGTATTTCCCTCGTGTCTTCTTAGTCCCCTGTTATTTTCATTATAAATTTAATTAAGCTCTTGTAGAGAACATTCCATGACATACGAGCTGAGTTTTGTTTTTCTGCTGGAGCGGGGACAGAAAGGAGCTGCTGAATTATGTGGCAATTGGATTGCTTTTTTCTGGGTAAATATTTCAAATGACACCGAGCAGGGGAGGCATTTGCTGAATCAATACAGCTGAAGCTGAGGGAAGGAGCTGCACAGGAAGGTCTGAGCATCCCAAGAATTCCTTCCAGCCAGGCCTTTCCTCCTTGGACAAAATTAGGGAATATCAAGAGCTGGTAAATCAGGGAAATGCCAAGCTTTTAATGCCCCACACAGCTGGGGAAAGGAAGGAAGGAAACTGAGGAGATGCTGGCACAGAGGATGGAAATTCACTCCGTGTTATTTGATGGGCACAAGCTACACAGATCCTTCACTGCAGTGACAGCAGCCTCTAATCCCACTCTGAACATTCCTTTCCCTTTCCCAGCCCACCTGCATCATAAATCAGTATTTTCCTGCTGTCTCCTTATTTCCATTCTTGAGGAATTTCTGAATACATCAAGCCTTTTTTTTTTTTTTTGGTGGTTGCAATAAAAAGGTCCATTTTTTACACTCCCTGCAACCCAAAATGCCACCAGCATTTCACTCCATAACCTGCCCAGCTCCTCACTTCCCCAATGGCAAATGTTAAAAATGAATCATTTGATTACAATTTATTTTAAATGACATCTAAAAGCTTTGGTGTCAAAGCATCGTGAAAAACTGGGTTTGAAACAAATACACATCAATTCTTTAATTCAATATAAAATGAAAATTAAATTAGTAGAGTTTGAGCTTTTTAACCCCTTTTAACCGGTTTAGCTCACGTTATCAGGCAATAACAGCTCCCCTGCAGAGCTGGGGGTGTTTGTTTCTATTTCAGCTCTTCCCAGCCCAAGGCCAGGACAAGTCATCATCCCACCAGGCTTGTTTGGGAGCGCTCAGGAGTCACAACAGGACTGCCAGAGCTGCACACGAGTGCTGCTCACCATCACAGAGGAGTCAAATCCACCAAGAAGATGTTTTACACGGGAGTGATCAGGCTCTGGAACATCTTCCTGAAGGAAAACCAGGAATTATTTCCCACCAGAGACACGACTCAAACCTTGGCCTGTGAACAGCCAGACCTTGTGTGTGATTGTTCTGGAATTTCTGTTCCCTGTGCTGCATCCATTTCAATACTCTCTACCAGCGAATTTTCCTTCCTTCCTTGTTTTATTTGATTCTTGTTACAGAAAGGAGATGTCAGGAAATCTGACACATTGCTGTGCCAGCAGCAGGTGAGAATCTCACGATTCAATTCCCACCTGTGCCAGGGCCGCTTTACACCAATTTTCTCTGTAAGGAAACATGGAATAAAGGCAATAAAACCTGTGGAAGATGTGTGTGTGTGTGCTGTGCACAGCTTCAGCACTGCCTGTGTGAGCAGGGGGTGCATAAATCCCTGCACAGGAAGGATTCAATGGGAAAGCACCGCCTAAAGTATCACCGAGCCAAAATGTTCTACAAGCTTGGAAAAGAACTTGTCATCAAATAACTTCATTTTCTTTTTACTCTCGTAATTGTTCATGCTTAAAAAAGTGTTCATGTCCATTGAAAAAGGGAAAATATTTTCCTGTAATCAGCAGGCGACAGGACAAGGTGCTTTAAGGCATCACACCTGATGTGGGAAAGCTCAAGCTGTAAATTCCAGAGCTGGTGAATTTACAAATCTGTCCTTCCTGGGATAAGTCTGGGTCTCGGAACCTTGGCATCATTCAGAGTCCTGTTCCCGGGTTTGCTCCCCGAGGACTCCTTGCCCTGCAGCAGGGTGATGATGTTCTCCCGCTGGTGCCTCACCGCCAGCTGCAGGGCCGTGCACCCAGTGATGTCCTCCACGTCCAGCAGAGCCCCTGCCTTGAGCAGGGTCTTGATGATGGCCATGTTGCCCTTGAGGACGGCGAGGTGCAGCGGTGTCCAGCCCACCTTGTTCCTGGCGTTGACGTCGGCCTGGCACTCCAGCAGGTTGATGACGCTGAGGAAGGAGCCCCTGAGCACCGCGAAGTGCAGGGGGGCCCAGTGGGACCTCTCGGCCGTGTTGGGGTCGGCCCCACAGCGCAGCAGCTCGCCGACCACCGGCTCGTCCCCGTAGCGCGTGGCCAGGTGCAGCGGGGTCCAGTCCATGCTGCCCTTGGCGTCCAGCCGGGCGTGGCTGCCCTTGAGCAGCCGGATGATCTCGATGTGCCCCTTGAAGGAGGCCAGGTGCAGGGGGGTCCAGCCTTTGTCCGTCCTCAGCTCCACGTTGGCCCCGTATTTGATGAGCTTCTCGCAGATCAGGTACTTGCCCCTCACCACGGCCAGGTGCAGGGCGCTGTAGTGGTTCTGGTCCAGGCTGTTGACAGAGATCCCGTTCTTCAGCAGATAATGCACCACCCTGAACTTGCCCCTCTCCACAGCCACGTGCAGCGGCGTCCTCAGGTTCTTCTGCTTCCTCTCCAGGTCGGCTCCCTGGCTGGCCAGCAGCTTGACCAGGCCCACGTGCCCGAAGCAGGCGGCCACGTGCAGGGCGGTCTTGCCGTCCACCTCCTGCGTGTTGGAGTCGGCCTGGCGGGACAGCAGCACCCGCGCCACGTTCTCAAAGTTGTTCTGGGCCGCCAGGTGCAGCGGCGTCCACCCGTCGTGCTCCTGGGCGTTGACGCGGGCCTGGTGGTCCAGCAGCAGCCGCACGGTCCTGTCGTCGCCGTGCTGGGCGGCGAAGTGCAGCGGGGCCCAGCCGTCCTCGTCGGGGGCGTTCACGTCGGCGCCGTGCTCGATGAGGACGGAGCAGATCTCCGGGAGCCGCCTCTGCACGGCCACGAGCAGCGGGGTGCAGCCGCAGCCCGCCGGGCTGTTCACGCCGGCCCCGCAGCCCAGCAGGAACCGCACCCTGCCCACGTTGCCCTGCATCACCGTGAGGTGCAGCAGGGTCAGGCCGTTCTCGTGCACCCTGCGGAGCTCCTCGGGCGCCGTCTCCTCGGGGCTCCCGGCCTCCCTGCGCGTGGGAGGGGGGACAGGGACCTCCTGGTTGTCCTTTCCTAAAGGGAGGGACACAAAGTGGGAGAAAAAGAGTGGAACTGAAGTGAAAAACTCCCAGGAAGGGGGAGGGAGAGGATGTGACTCTCTGTAGAATGACACGGAATAAAGTCATTTGAGAGATAAGGAATATAAAATAAGGCCAGTGGGATATTTGGCCTCTCTCTCACAGAGAGAATCTATTTCCTGTATAGTTCATTTTCTTTAACTTAAAACGTCACCCATGTGGAGAACCTTATGAGCCACATCCTTCTGCAACAAAATAGACAAATTTGTAGCTTCCCCTGCTTTAATTTTCAATTATAAAGTCAGTCCCCTACTTACCCCCACTCCTGGTGTCTCGGGGGAAGGTGAACTCCTCTTTGTCACTCTTGTTTTCAGAAAGGAGGAAAGAAAAAAGGATAAGACAAAGTGTTGATTTGCGTCCTGTAATGTTTGCACAAAGTTCTTTGCTGCTGCTCTGCAGTTTTGTGTCATCATTTGAGAGTTTTTTATCCAATCTTGTTATTGCACCCAAAGCTCAGCTGGGCAAATCCTGACACAGCAGGAATGGGGGAGCCTGAAGATGATCTCTGGATATCCATGAGCTTTTCCTCCTCGTGCTCATTTGCTCCCAGCACACACATATTCTGCTTCCTGACTGCATGGCAGCATCCCAAAATTATTTCCTTTGTTGCTTAGGGACCCCCAAGCCCCCACCTCTTCAGGCCTCTGGTTGCTTGCAGAGCTTGGCAAAACCCCCTAAATACCAGTAATTCCCAACTCCTATTTCTCCCTGTTTTCTAGGCACAATTACTGCAGTGGCTGGTATTACATTGTGACTGTCCAGAAGCCTGGTTTTTTTTCTTAGCCAGAGAAACATGGGGATTTAAAACTATTTTTTTTTTTAATTTCTGTGAAAGTTGTTCAAACTGGAACATCCTCAGTTCCATGAGAACATGGAACCCCTGTGATTCTGTGTTTGCTTGAGTTTCTTTCAGTGACTGAGGCTACCACAATAAACCCACTTCACCTGAGCAGGTCTGGAAAAGGGTTTTCCTCTCGGAATATTTATCAGTTAGTGCATTTGTTAATTAATTTTCAAGTGTCTTATCCCCTCAAATGAGCTACAGAGACACACCCTGTACAGACACACCCTGCAGAGGTGCTGAGGTGCGCCTTTGAGAGGGGAAACAGCCTCAAGATCTGGTAAGAACAGGGAGAAGACTTCCTGAGCGGTGCTGGGGGCTCTCCTCACCTGCTGGCTCCTGGAGATGGCCGGTTTGTGGGACATCTTCCTGACAAGGCGCTCGTTCTCGGGGTCCAGCACCAGGCTCTGGATCAGTGCCAGCAGCACGTCTGTCTCCACAGGGATATCTGCCAGGGCAGAGCAGTTCAGCTGTGCAGGCTGCCCCGGGCTCCAGAGCCAGGCAGGACCCGCATGGCGAGGGAGGGAGGAGGGGTGACGGGGATGTGTTCAGCCTCGGAGATGTGGCTGGGAAAACTACACAGGAACTTATCCCCTGCTTGTGCAGCCTTGGGGCTGACCCCTGGCCAACCCACATCCCAGTCCCACCTGCAAAGCTTGGCCTTTGCTTGGGGTCTTGGTCCCAGCACCTCTTCATCAGGTCGACCATCTGGTGGCACTCCCCGGGCCAGTCGTCCCTGACGAGCTCCAGCCCCGGCCTCTTCCCCGCTGCCACCTTCACTATGATGGCCATCATGTTGGCCCCTGCAAGAAACCAGCACGCTCTGGGTGCTCTCCCTGGGAAAGGGGCTGGAATAAACATTCCACAGGTGCAGGGCTCGTGTTTTACCTGCGTAAGGTTTCTTCTGCATAAGGACCTCCCAGATGACGATCCCGAAGCTGCGGGAGAGCAGAGACCGTGAGCACTCGGGCTTTAAATGCACTTCTTGAGAAACGGGAAAACCAGGAATGAAGCTCTTCAGGAGGGAAGGATTTCAACCCCCAGGCCAAAAGGATCAGGCCTTAGGATCCTGCCTCACGCATCTCCCTTGAGAGTGGGGTCATCACACTCCAAAGGGTCTGTGCAGTGAATGAGTGACTTGGAGCCTTCCCTGTCAAAGTCAGGCTCTCTGTGCCTTTTTTCCGCTTTATTCACATTGGGGTTTAGAGCCCTGGAAACTGCAAGTTCCTGTTCTCTTCTCTGCCTGTTCCTGCCCAAAATGAAGCTGAACACTGAGGCTGATAAGCCAATATTGGAGTTGTTTTAGACAACAACAGTTGTTTAAACCCGAAATGCATCTCAGCAGTGACTGTGATGAAAGAGCAGCACTGGCTGTTCCAGGCTCTGATCTCACTCATTTTTGTAAGAACTCCCAGCAGCGAAACAGGGTGTGATGGCACCTGGCAGTGTTCCAGCCCCCCTCGCTGTGTGTGAGAGCCTGGGGACACCCCGGGGTGCCCTGGGGCAGCCCTCACCTGTACACATCGTACTTGATCCCCGGGGGCTTGCTGTTCTGCAGGAACATTTCGGGGGGGATGTAGCTCAGAGTGCCCCTCAGAGCTGAGCTCTCGATGTACTGCATCCTGCTGGATTGCTCCATCCACTTGGACAGCCCGAAGTCCGAGATCTGCAAGCAGAAACCGGGAAACTGCCCCAAAATGCTCACGCTCATCCCTCCTCCTGTCACCTGGACATCCCCCCACCCTTCGGGATCAGGGACAGGAGGGGGTGCCCAGCAGCTGGAACCTGACAAAACCCTGACAGCTTGCAGCCACTGAGTCCAGCTGGAGCCTTAAATTCCCAGTATGATCTTGAGAACACCGTGTAATTTGTTCACCAGCTGCTTCTTAAAAGCCCCACAGGTCAATCTTCCGTGGAGTGTTCCCGAAGAACCTGATTTACTGGGATTCTGGACTCGTTTGGCAAAAATGGCCTCGCTCTTGTTTGAGAAATAACAACCCCGGCACTAAGGCCATACCTTGACGTGCATGTTCCCATCCAGGAGGACATTCCCTGGCTTCAGATCCAAGTGCAGCAGAGGAGGGCTCATGCTGTGCAGGAAATTCATGGCCAAGCCCATCTCATGGATCACCCGGAATTTCAGCTGCCAGGACATTCTGTGAGTGGGAAGGATTCTCTCCAAGGACCCCCTGGCCATATATTCCATCACTATGCCCAGAGGGCTGTTGCACACCCCATAGATGGTGACAATGTGCTGGAATTTGATTTTCTCCATCTTGCTTGCCTCCTCCATTAGACAGTTCATGCTGGTCCTGGAAAAATGAAAACAAAACCCAGAAAATATAGTGGAAGCACAAAATTTTATCAGTTGATTCACAGGCTCAGTGACTCTGTAACTTAGTGATGCCCAGCCTTTCGGAGCACAGCCTACCTCAAGAAGATTCATCCCAGTTTCCCCCTTGAGCTGATGATAATGCTGCCACACAGTGACCTTTTGCAGACTCAAATCTGACATAGAAGGTCTTGTGACTTCTCAAAATGAGCTGAGGTTTATTTGGGCAAAATCAGCCACCACAAGGAAAGAGATGAAAAACTTGCACTTATTTCAGTCCTTAGCAGGCCTGCAGCGACCACAGAGAGCCCGTGCTTGTCACACTGTGGTGAAATGGCTTTAAACTGCCAGAGGGCAGGGTTAGCTGGGATTCTGGGGAAGAATCCTTCCCTGTGAGGGCTGGGGAGAGGCTGGGATGGAGTTCCCAGAGGCTGCTCCATCCCTGGAAGTGCCCAAGGCTGGCTTGGAGCAGCCTGGGACAGTGGAAGGTGTCCCTACCCACCGCAGGGGGTGGCACTGGATGAGCTTCAGGATCCCTCCCAGCCCAAAGCACTCTGTGATTCCATGGAATTCCCAGTGTTTCCCTGGCAGCAGGATGCCAGGAGCAGGCTCAGCTCCGTGGCATGCCTTGGCCATTCCCATGGCTCTGCCTGTGCCTGCAGCCCTCTGTCCCCGGGCACGGTGACTCTGCTCCCGGGGGAGCCCGGGCACGTCTGCTCCTCACTGCCAGCTCTGGCAGACCTGGTTCTCCAAAATTCCACCCTTCCCAACCTGCTGAACAAGTTTGGGGTGCCTGGAGCGCTCTGGGAGCAGCCAAGCAGCAAAGTGCCAGGAGTGCCTTTAAAAAGCACACCCTGGGAACGGAGCTGAGCTGCCGACAATTAGGCCAGGCCATTAATTGATCTAAAATGGTTCAGCCAAGCCAAATCTTCTGCCAGACTTCTGCTCCTCACAGTGGGTCCTACCTGCGGGTTGAGGAATCTCAGGTATTTTACTACAATTGATAAGACACAGAAGTAAAACTGATTAATTAGACTCTTCCCCCCCCCAAAAAACAAGAGCAAAACGCAAATGTAATATCTGCAGAGCAAACTGAGGACAGTCACTGCTCAGCCTGCACTCAGTAACAAGAAATCACACAGGTGTGAGATTTTTACCCAGGCAGGATCCTTCCAAATTGAATGGAGTAAAATTTTAAATTAAATAACTTCATCAACACAGTTGTATCTCCATCAGCTCTGCCTGTATTGGATGTGTTATCAGCAGTGCTTGTGATTACCTGGCCCTGCTCCATCTCCAGACCCGAGGTGGGCACCAGAAGGGTCTCTGCAGGTGAGAGACAGAGCAAGAAGCGGAGAGGAGCTGCAGGTGCTCCATGGAGAGGAAAGAAATGTCTGGAGGCCACGGGAGCAGGGCAGTAAACACCAGCTGTAAATCCTCTGCCCCTCATCTTTAAACCTGGTGATTCGGTGCTCAGTTCAGTTGGATTGATACATATCAGCCCCAATGTGCAGTGCCAGCTGCAAGTCCCCAGGCTGCTTCTGTCCGTGTTCACGGTGCTGCCCTCAGCCCCAGATGTCAGCCCTGTTCTGTTCCCCCTGTGTCCCTTTGCACATCCACACATGAGACCGGGAAAGGCAGCACTCCAGACCCTTTCCCTTTGGGTGCCAAACCCTCGGCTTCCCAAGGAGCAGAAGCTCTTTCCCTGAGTTTTAGCCCCAGATCCATCCAGCTGGGATGGCCGGTGAGGAGCGGAGCAGAGCAGAGCAGGGGTTACCTGTCCGTGCTGGAGTCCTGCAGCAGGTACGGGGAGCACTTCACCGCATAGACCGTCCTCCACCTCCTGTGCTTCACCTGGTACACGTGGCCAAAGCCCCCGCTGGCCACTCGGACCCAGTCATCCTCGAAATCCTCCTTGCTGAACACGGTCAGGCTGCCCAGCTGCCGGCCCCGCTCCGCGCTCATGGCACAGCAGGCACAGCCCGGCTGCTCCTCCTGCCTGGCTGCTGGCAGGAGGCACAGAGGAGCTCTTCCTGCCCTGCCCTGCCCTGCCCTGCCCTGGCAGGTGGGGAGGTGGGGATTCACCTGAGGGGAGCCCTGTCAGCTGCTGCCAAGAGGTGGATCCTCAGCGCCGCCGCGTTCGGTTCACGCAGGAGCTGCGTGGCTTAATTCCAGCTGGGGAATGCGGCTCTGCTCTCTCATCTCCAGCGCTGGGTGGGCAAAGCCTCCGAGAATTCCAGGTGGAAAATGGTGCAAACAACAGCCCTTCGGTGACTGCTCTGTGCTGAGGATGGGATTCCTCAGCTGAGGCATCGGCACAGCCTGGGGGAAAGGGAGGTGGGGAAGTGGGGCTGGCTGATGCTTGGGGGGGAACAGAGAAATGCACAAGGCTCCTGTGCAGAATTGTACATGAGAGAGATGGAAAACACTCCAGAAAGATGAACAGAGGAAAAAGAAAACCCAGAAGCAGCTGGATGGAGAGGTGGAAAACACTCTAGAAAGATAAAGAACAGAAAAAAACCCCAAACAACAAGAACTACTAGCACATGAGTGCATGAGCCTGAGAAAATACCTCAGCAGAAATACCAGAAATGTGGTAAACCAGAGCAGCCCCCTCAGGGATAAAATAAAATCTGCTGTCAAACCTCTGGAAAGGGGTGTTTGGAGGAACAAAGACTGGTCAGAGCAGTTCCACCCTCACCATGTGAGCACCAGGAGCAGCACACACACCTTCAGCTGTTAAAGGGTTTAAAGACACTTGTCTGGGTCTTGTGCATTTGTGTCTTTAATGCCTCAGCTCTCTCTGGAGGTAACTCAGTGTCAAAAACGAGGTGGTGCTGATTTCCTTAGTGCTACTGCAATACAAATAATAATTAGCACTGCTGCAGGGTAATTGTCTCACTGCCAGGAAGTCTTGACCTGGGATTTTTAGTTCTGTAGCAGAATCTTGAAGAAATCCTTGGAGGAAGCGTGACCCAGGTGGAAATGTGAGTTACTTGTTACACTGACACAACCTGCTCCGGCAGTGGACTCCCTTCTTTTAAGGAAAGAAGGAAAAAAAAAAAAGGAAAAAAGCCAGCCAGGCTCTGCAGCCTTTTAGGGAGAAAAAAAAACCCCATTAGAACCTGATTGTTGCCAGTTCCCTGGCGCTCCCCGGGAGCTGCCTGCCAGGAGTGATGCCCTGCTCCCCCCCACTCCCACCTGCCAACACAGTTTTGGAGCTGAGGACAAGCACAACGGGGCCCCATCCCCTCCGGTTCAGGCACAGACAAGACAACCACTGCGATGCTCAGGTTTTATTACAGAGTTCGGGAGGAGGGGAGGCACTGGGGGAACACGGCCAGTCCATGGCTGCAGAGGGGCAGCAGCTGCTGCTCTCCCTCCCTCCCCACACCTTCCAGGTGCATTTCTGGGCCAGCAGCTCAGGGATGTTCCAGCTCTGACAGCAGGAGCAGCGGGAGGGGAGGAGTCACTCTCTGCTGGTCATTCCCAGCACAGGCAGGGAGATCCCTCCCCAGAGGTGCCTGTCCTCACCCACCCTCTCTGCGTCGCAGCTCCTTCTGCATCCGCTCCGTTCCTCTCCACCAGCAGCTGCTGCAGGAGGTCCTGGGCAGGATGGAGCAGCCCCAGCTCCTCTGGGACAGAGGGATGTGGGGCTGGAGCCCACTGGGAACTCTCCACAGCACCACCCTGGCTGCCCTCCCACAGCCAGCCCCAAAACCCAGTGGGTTCCCAGGAAAGCCCTGTTTGTATCCCCCATCCCGTGGATGCCTCTCCCCAGTGCATTCCAGCAGATTCCATCTGGTACTGGAGTTCTCTGGCCTTAGTGGGGAATTGTTGGAGAAAACAGCAACAGGGCTAAAGGGAAAGGAGGAAGGGACTCGGCTCCTCCGAGATGAGGAAAGCTGTAAAGCCAAGGGGACACATCTCTGGAGCTCTTGGGTCCTGTCCACACCCCCAATTCCATCATTTTTCCTACCATTTCTCCCTGGTGGCAGGCTCTAGTGCACAGTGCTCTATTTCACGTGGTCCTTCTGCCCCCCGATCTCCTCTCTGCTTCCCCATGTCTGTGCCCAGCCTGTGCTGGGCTTCCAGCTCTGCTCTCCCCTGGCAGCTGGAGCACTACGACGATTCCTTCTCTGCCCTGCAGTTTGTGGAGTCGCTGATGCAGAAGGAAAGGAAGGAAGGAGAGGCAGGCTCGCAGCAGAGGTGGCATCTCCTGCCCCTGGCTCAGCAGAAGCTCTACAGAAGCAAAGCAAATTCAGCTGCTTCTCTGGCGGCTGGGGGAGCTGCAGGAGCGGTTCAGCTGCTCAGGATCACAGCCCGTGGAATTCTCCGAACGGGGGATGGCGGCTGGGCTTGGCTTTGTGCCGGTGGTGCAGCCACAGGCCCATGAAAGCACTGCCCAGGACAGCAAGGCCAGTGAGGGATCCCAGCAGGATGGGCAGCAGCATGGCAGGACCAGCACCTGGACACAGAGAGAGGGAATCGAGCAGTGAAAAATGTTCTTTGCACAAACAAGTAAAGACATCAGGAGTTAGGGATGGTGCCAGCGGGTTTTGAGAGGTCTCTCACGTTGTACCAGTTCAGTGTTTCTAACAGCTGTAAACATCTAATTAACACTAACCACCAGCTGCTGTATTTCATCTGTGAATACTCCTGACCTATGGCCAACCTCATTCTGCACTGAAATGCTGCAATTCCTTACAGACAGAGAACATTCTGCCTCGTTTTTCTCCCCTTTCCTCCTCCTAAAGCTTCAGTTCCTTCACAGGATGCATCTGGCTGTGTCTCCTGGCTGAAACTCTGTGGGATGTGACACTGGTCAATATTTGGGATTTAGGAAGGTCAAAGCAAAGCTGTAATCTAATCAAGAAAGTTGTTAAAAATATGCTGGTTTTCCTGCAGCAGGAAAAGCTGAGCAAAAACTTCTGCAAGAGACAGAGAAATAAAACCAGGAGAGCCCCACCTTCCACTGGTTTATACAGAAACCTGTTGTTCATCCTCCACACGGGCCCGAGGGAGACCAGGTTGTGCAGGTTTCCGTAGCTGGTC
This sequence comes from Oriolus oriolus, assembly GCA_013400235.1. Lineage (NCBI taxonomy): Eukaryota > Metazoa > Chordata > Aves > Passeriformes > Corvidae > Oriolus > Oriolus oriolus. Next base: position 1,253,543 of record VXBT01000669.1, read on the forward strand.
CTGTCACTGGGCTGGGGAAGGGGCTCCACACTTTCCAAGCAGTCCTGGGAAAGACATGAGAAACACCGGGAAGTGTCTTGAACAGAACCTCCTGCCCCCAGGTCTCCTCAGGGTCACTCTTTTCCACCTCTGCTGTCATTCCAACCCTTGGACCAGCACAAATGTAAATCTTTATTCCCTAACTTCCTTTCCTTAGGGATCACCAGCTATTGCCACCGTTCCACACCATGAACTCCTCTCCCAGGCTTTAACCAAGGACTGGGTGGCCATGAGGTGAGCTTGGTGTGGAGGCTCTGGGAGCACCAAACCCCTCCTTGGTTCCTGTGGGAACAGCTGCACCGCAGTGTACCTGCTCACATCCCGGCTGGCCCGGCAGGCACACCCTCAGCTCGCAGTGCAGGTAGGCCACGGAGTGGTTCAGCATCTGGAACAGCTGGATGGAGAAGCTGGTGGCTCTGGAGCCGCTGCCCTGCAGCAGCTGGATGTGTCTGCATTCCCAGGGCAGCCTGGCAGGAACAAAAGGCAAACAGCTCCAAATCCCAGCTCTCCCTGACTAAAGCAGGCTCTGCTGGCACAGCACTGCACAAACTCCACACCACAGCCCTGCACCTACATCCGAGATACAGGAAAATCCACAAAACATCAGCATTCCCGGCCGCACCTGCCCTGCTCAGGAGCCCGAGAGCAGCAGAGTTGCTGCTGGGATGCTGGTTTTGCTGTGCTGTGCCAATCAACCCTTGAGCTGCCTCTAACACACATTTCACACCCCAGTGGCTTTACAAAGCCCAGTTAATGGATCCTCCCGTTCCCTGGGCCTCGAGCAGACAGGAGAGATGCTGACGGAGCAGTGGGGGTGTGGAGAAGCCTGGCTGGCATCCCTGCACTGCTCTGCCCTGGGATGTGCCTCCCCAGCAGGAAGGGGGTGCTGCACACCTGTGACAGCCCCTGGGGGGAGCAGGATGGTTTATTTCCATAAATCCTGCAGGAAGGGAGATTTTTCCCGTTCCCACCTGCGGAAGAGGCAGCACTGGGCACCCGCAGCCCCGGGGCTGGCGGAGGGGGTCACGCAGCACGAGCGGATCTGGAGCAGGGCCTGGCTGCTGTTGCTCTGCAGGGCCGCCAGAGCCAGGAAGGTGTCCTGGGAAGGCTCTGATCCAGGGGTCCCAGGGGCTCTGGCCCCTGCGGGGCTCAGGCTCAGCCGCACCGAGTGGTTCCCGGAGCCGCAGGAGTCGCTCACGATGGCAAGGCTGGGGGAAAAGGGATAAAAGGGAATAAAACAAAACCCAGCCAGGCTGCGGCAGCAGCACCCAGAGCAGGGAGCCGGGGGTACTTGCCCGTCCAGCACGGTGACATCCGAGTGCAGCCCCCTCCTCTGGTGTGAGTCGCTCCCCAGCGCTCCCGGCTCCAGTGTCACCGCTGTCCCCAAGCCTTCAGCTGCTCCGTCTGTCGCTTCCCTCGTCCTGCGCTCCTCCTCCACCTCCTCCGTGCTCAGCAGAAGCCCCTGGGCTGAGTCAGTGCCCGCAGCACCCAGCCCCGGATCCCCTGGGGGTGTCAGAGCTGTCAGGCTCCCAGGGGAATCCGAGGGGCTCTCTGGGGCTGGGGACACCTGGACGAGGTCCCTGGCTGGGAGCAGCTCAGGGTCACTGGCAGCGGGCTGATGAGTGCCCTCATTAACGAGCCTATTAGCAGGGACAGAAACTGCTGTCGGTGTGGGGGGCCTGGCAGCAGTGCCAGGGCTGGAGTGACCAGAGTCCTGTTCCATGGCATTGTCCTCCAGAGCATGGGACACATTCTCCAGAGGGTGGGACACCTCGTCCAGAGGGTGGGACACCTTCTCCAGAGGGTGGGACACCTCATCCAGAGGGAATCTGGGTGATGCCGCGTGTGCAGCAGACACGGGTGCCTGAGTGGGCAGCTGCCTGGTGAGGGCTGCCTCTCCTCTTGCTGCCCCCTCACCCCTCCCCACGGCTGCAGAGAGCTCCCCTGAGGGGTTCAGCACCACGCCTGGGCCAGGCTGCAGGGCTGGGGCTGGCAGGGGAAGCCGCTCTTTGAGCGAAGCAGTGGCACTGCCACCCTCGGCTGCAGGGAGAGGAGTCCCTGCTGCTGCAGCCTGGGACGTGCCCTGGCTGGGTTTGGGCTGTCCCCCCAGGGCAGTAACAGAGCCCGTGGATGCAGATGGTTGGGCTGGAGTCGAACCCAGGCTGGAGCTGCTCCCCAGGGCTGCTGAGGGGGGCTGTGGTGTCCTTGTGCTGAACACGGCTGGCGGAGCCATGGTGGCTCCCAGGGATTTACCAGCTCCTCTTCCTCCCGCGCTGGTGCTGGTTTCAGGTGGCCTCGTGCTCTGTCCCGTGCTGGCCTGTGAGAACAGCTCGCCAGGAGCTGGGGAAGGTGCAGCAGAGCTGGCAGACATCCCTGCAGGGGTCACCACAGCCAGAACCTTCCCAGAAACTGGTGTTTTCCTTTGGACCTCTGTGGAAAACGGAGTCTGCTCTGGTGCTGGTGTTGGTCTCTGGGTGGTTACAAAGGGCTGAGGCACAGTGGGAGTGAGTTCCAACTCCAGACGTTGAGTGAGCCCAGGTTTTCCAGCAGTGGTGGGGGTTTGAGCTGCTGTGGCAGGCACAGGAACTCCAGACCGAGCTGTGCTGCCCTCTCTGGAATCGCTGTGCTCATTCCCAGCTGGAAGCACAGAGGAGGCTGAGGATGTGCTGGGAACAACCGGTGGTGGCAGCAGCTTGGTGCCTGGGAGCCTTTGTGGCGTGGGCTGCAGGGGTTTGGTGCTGGGGAGCGCCCTGGGTGGGGGGTTGGTGGTCAAACACCCCGTGCAGGGGGCATGGGCAGAGCTGGGGGTGGGCACTGAGCCTCCCTGTCCATGCCGGCCCTGCCCTGCAGCCCCTGTGCTGCTCCCGGGCTGTGCAGGCTCTGGGGAGCCACGGAGTCCCTTTGCTGCCAGGAAAGGAGCTGCAGATGAAGATTGTGGCCTTTCAGGGGTGAAAACCACTCTGGGGGAAGATTGGGGGCTCTGGGTGGACACCAGCACTGGTGGCAGCGGGGAGGTGCCAGGCTCTGCTGACAGGGAAAGCAAAGCAGTGCCCGTGGCCTGCTGGGGATGGGGAGCAGGAATCTGCATCTCCTCGGGCAGCCTGGGCATGGTCTGCGCTGTGGGGCTCGTCCGTGGCTCCAGCACATGGCCTGGGGATGAGGGGACAGCTGGGGACAAGCCCCTGAGGGCTGTAGGATTAGGACCAGCTGGCACTGGCTCTGGAGTCACTTTTGCTCTCTCTGCCTCTTGCTTGGACACAGTGGACAGAGCGGTTTCAGGTCCCACAGGCTTCCCAGTGGGATAAGAGGAACTGGTTTTCACTGGGATGTTCTGGCTGCTGCCAGTTGTCCCCACATTCATGGCCGGGTGGGCCACTCTGTGGTCACCCTGGGGAGAGGGCAGCACCTGTGAGTGTGCTCTGTCACTGGGCAGCAGGACAAACACAGGCCTGACCAGAACCAGGCTGGACGGGCTCGGCTGCTGCAGGTTTGCGAGCTCCAGTGCTGAGGAGTTGGATGCTACCAGGATTTGCTGGATGGAAACCAGCCCCCCAACACTGGCATTTGGGAATTCTGTGGGGAGAGGGGAATCCTGCATGGGCCGCAGGCAGATCATGCCATCAGTGCTCTTCAGCACAAAGGACAAGTGCGGGGACGAGGGCAGCAGGGTCAGGGGGTCACCTCTGACTGTGCCGAGGCTCCCGGCAGCTGCATCGAGGGACATCCTGAACTGGTGCACCAGAGCCTGGGCCAGGGGTGCTGGGACCTCACTGGGCACCCCTGGGCCAGGACGTGCCGTGGTGGAGCTGGGATGGCTTCCCTGGGCATGGGACGAGAGCAGGATTGGAGCAGGAGCTCCCGGCTTGGTGGGGCTGGGAGGGACAAAGCTGGGAGGGGGAACTGCCTGGTCCCTGTGGCTGTGTGCTCCAGAGGGGCTGGGGAGGGGGCTGGCTGCTGAGGACATTGGGGCAGAACCAGTTTTGGGGATGGGGCTGGCTGCTGGGGACACTGGGGCAGAACCAGTTTTGCTCCTTCTCCTGGAGTCGTGCCCTGTGCTCACCTGCAGCATCCCAGCCAAGGCTCCCTGAGGCACAGGAGGGGCAGAAGCTCCTTGGAGCCAGGACCCGGAGCCAGGAGGTGAGGGTGAGGTGGTTGGGGTGTGGAGGCCTCTCCCAGCAGGGGTGGGGAGGCCCATGGGCTGCATCCCAGCACGGGGAGGAGCAGAGGCACCAGGAGGCTGAAGCCCTGCCGGGACAGAATCCCAGGGCTGGAGGTCTGCATTCCCAAAGGTGGGCATTCCTGGAGACAGGGGAGATGTTGCTTCTTTGAGCTCTTTAGCAGCTGTGGAAGGTTTTAATGTGGAAATCCACAATTGGCTTAATGAGGATGAGCTAAGAGAAGGCTGTGGGCTCTCAGGAGAGGGAGATTTTCTGGGTCTCCCTGTCACTGCCCCAGGAGCAGCATCTCCTTGCAGAGCCAGAGCTGCCATTTCCTCAGAGCTCCTGTTGGTCTGTGGGGGAATGTGTTTGGTGCAGCTGAGAGCCCTGTGCAAGGAGAGGGGCTGTTGTCCATCAGTTGTGCCAACTTGGAATGGAGATGGAAGGAATTCGTCAGCAGCTGGAGCCTCCATCAAGAATGAAGAAGAATTTAGGCTGCCCGGTGGGAGGGTGTGAGGAGCAGGCAGCTGGGCTGGGTGTCCAGAACTGTTTGTGACAGCTGAGGTTGAATTTCTGCCTTTGCTGCCTGTGGTTTCCTGCTGCAGAGACAGAGGAGAGGAAACCTGGATGGGGCTGGCCTGCGTTGTTGTGGAATAGACTGAGCCGAGGGCCCCTGGAGCTGGCTGTGGTGGGATTGCAGAAGTTGTAACTCCAGCATCCAGGCTCTGAGTCTTCCTCAGGTGGGCAGGTGTCACCCCTGCTGTGGGATCAGGCTGGGCTGGAGGGTTCGTGTCCTCGGGCCTTTTCCCAGTGGGAAGCGCTCCTGTGGGCAGCCAGCCCTCCCCTGCTCTCCCAAGAGAAATCCCAGCGCTGGGGGGAAATGCAGATGCTGCCATTTCTCCTCTTGGAGGATGAAAATCGAGCGCTGGAGTCAGAAGAGGAGTTTTAGGACTTGGCACCTCCCTCTGCTTGATGACAGGAGGGGAGGAGAGAGCTGTGACCTGGGCAGAGTCCTGCTGTGTCCCTCCGCTGGGAAAGGGCTGAGGCAGCCCAGAGCTGGAGCTGGGAGGGCTGAGACCAGCCCCAGGAGAACTTTCTGGTTCTCTTTGCAGTGCCAGAGCTGTGGTGGCCCGTGATCCCTGTGTGGAGCCGCTCCAGAGCTTCCCAGGAGATGTGTGTGCATGCTGGGGTTCTAAGGCCGCTGTGTGCAGCAGCTCAGCCCCCGCCGGGTTCCCAGGCACGGCCCCAGGCAGCAGAGCCGTTCTGTTTGCAGCTCTCCCTGGGGGGGACTCGGAGTCAGAGGTTGTTTCATTGGTGGGATCAGCTCCCGGGCTCTGGAAAGGAAAGGTCACCTCGTCCCAGTGGCCCTCGGAGACGGGCACGGGGCTGCGCTGGGCCCTGGGCTGGGCGGCTCCGGCGGAGCTCAGGCCCCGCATCCCGCCGGCACCACGGGCGCTCCTGGAGGCACCTGGGGAACAGAGAACAGCCCCTGGCTCAGCTGGAACGAGCCCTGAACAGCTCCAGCAGCACTTCAGCACTGAGCAGGCACTGCCTGCAGCCAGAGCCACACTGGCACTGCCATTCCCATTCCCAATCCCTGCTGTTACAAACCTCATCCTCTGCTGTGCATATTCAGCATCACATGAAGGACCCAAAGCACGAACCAGCCAGAGAGGAACCCTTTATCTCCACTGCAGAAGATGCAGGGAGAGGGAAACCCTCGGGCTGGCCAAGGATGGGCTGGGAGCTCTTCCACAGCCAAGCCAGATTAAAACAAACCCGAATGAGCTCCCTCCCCTGGCTCTCCTTTATCCCCTCCTCCACCAATATCCCAGTCCCATCAGGAGCTTCCTGATCCATGCAGGGTGTCCAGGCAGGTTTGTTTTGACACAGAGCAGAGAGAACACAGCAACTTCTCAAACCCAAAGCAGCCACTTTGTCACTGAAAAAGGCAGACCCTTGGTTTTACAGGTTATTCTTTTCTCCACCCATTTTACTTTTTCTGTCTTCACATCAGAAAGGTTGATGTTCCAAATTATACTTTCCAAACCACAGACTAAAATGGATTTTCCTCCCCAAAAACTTCCAGCATTTTTCCTTAGGCACCCTGCCAGGAAAGACACAAATCTAAAAGCTGGAGTGTTACGCATTTAAATTGTGGTTTTTGACAAAGGCAAAGCAGAGGCTTAGCAGCTTCACAAAAAGAAGAAAATTATTAATTAGGTGGAAAATTCTTTGCCATTTCCCGAGTTTATCTTTCCTGAAGAGAGCAGCCTGCCTGGGGACACAGCACTGCTTCCACCAGCCCAGTTAATTCATGTGCCCTCCCAGGGATGCTCACAGGCACCCAGCAAGGTGGAAAGCCAAGGCTGGAGCCCTGCTGTGAGTGACAGCAGCCCCAGGAGCTCGGCTGGGGCAGCAGCAGCACAAACCCATCACTGATTTCAGAAATATTTGGCAGGACAGCTGTTCCCAAAGGAAAGGCAGCACGAGGTGTCAGTGCTGAACTGTGGTGCCTGGAAAGGGGATTCTGACCAAGGCTTCAGCAGCACCAGCTTGATCCTCAGTGCTGCTTGGAATTACTCAGGAAAAGGGATTTTTAATTTGTTTTCCCTAAAGAGACAACAAATTCTTTGGCGACTGAGCTCAGGTGGAGCGGCACAGCAGTGTCCTGATGTGGGGCCACTCACACCCCCCAAAATGAAACCATTCCACCCAAATCCAGGGAGAAGCTGCTCCTTCATCCCACAGCTGCCCCACACCTGAGGCTGATGGCACAACACCGAGAGCAGAGCAAAAGAGGCAGAAAAGCAGCAATTTTTGAGATTAGAACATTCCCACTCCCATCACTCACCAGACAAATCCAACAGCCCGGCCGCCAGCAGGATGAAGATGGGGAATTTTTCCTGCATCTCACGGAGCAGCTCCTGAGCCATCCCAATAAAGGATATCCCAGCTGGAAGCAGCTCCCTGAGCAGCCTCTGCTGCCTCCCAGCAATGGGCATTTGCTGCTGGCTCCAAAAGGCAGTGATTGGGTTACTTTATAAGAGCTTAGGCCAGACACCAACCAATAACCTGATCCAGGAAAAAAGCCCTGCACCAATTGGAATCAATGGGTTTTTAACAAAAGAGCAGAGTGTGTTCGGGTGGGTTTTCCATCCAAAAGCTGGGAAATGTGACTGTGAACACGAGAGGGTGCTTGTGCAGCCCTGGGGGGAGAGTTAAAACACTCCCTGGAGGGCCGGCTGGGGATGTGGAGGGGCTTGGGTGCACCCAGAGGAGGGGAACAGAGCTGGGGCCGGGCTGGAAGCGCCTCCTGCGAGGCTCGGGGCTCTGGGATTGTCCAGTTTGGAGAAAAGGAGGCTCAGGGGTGACCTCCTGGCTCTCTGTAGCTTCCCCAGGAGGACATGGAGATGTGGAAGAGATGGAAAAGGAGGTGCTGAGCTCTTCTCCCTGGGATCCAGGGACAGGGCAGGTGGGAATGGCTCCCAGCTGCATCAGGGGAGGCTCAGACTGGATATTAGGAAGCATTTCTTAACCAAGAAGGGGTAAAATCCCAGAAAGGCTTCTTGGAGATGGGATTTTGTGCAGTGCCCTGAACAACACACTTTGACTTCTGTTCAGCCCTGGAGTGCTCAGGCAGCTGGACTGGGTGATGTTGTAGGTTCTTTTTAACTGAACTATTCTAGAATTCTGATTTTTTTTGCCAGTTTGTGCCGATAAAAACATCCTGGATCCCATGGAGGAATGAAACAAGCACAGAACTTAAACCTTCCTAAGAGCCCAAGAAGAGCCCAGAGGCTTCTTGGGCACAATCACAGCTACACCTTTTTTTTTTAGCCATGAAGCCCCCAAATCCCTGTAAATATTCCCCTGAAGGCAGCAAGCAGCACCCAGCAGGGATCTCTGAGTGCCAGGCACACAAACACTGAGCCAAACGTGCAGACAGGCTGAGGGGACAGGAGAGAACATCCTGACACAGCCCTGGCTGGCTGAGGGCAGCACGGATCCGAGCAGAAGGCAGATAAGGCCGGAAATGACAGCTGGGAACAGCGGGGGCAGCCAGGGAGAGCCGATGGCTCCGAGGGGAGCAACAATAACCCATTCTCCAGGCTGGGAAAGGGGAGTCCAGCAGGGAACTCAGCAGCCAGAGGCTGCCAGGTCCCATTTCCAGCCCCAGCCGTGCCCCTCACCTCCCTGTGGGAATCAAGGTCAGGGCGCTGCAGCTTTGCCCACTCCCTGGGAAGGAAAATCCCTGGCACTGGTGGAGCTCCTGAACCCTCCACACAGGATTTGTTTGTCTGGGCAGGGTGGAGTTCAGTGGCAGGATCTCAGAACCCCCCCAGATTATTAAATTGAGATTATCCATTGTATGCTGTGCACTGAGAGGGGAGAAAAACCCATCCCAAGTGCAAGAGAATCTCCTTCTTCTCCAGTGGGAAGATGATTCAGCTGCTCTTTTGAAAAAGAGATGATGGATAATTTGTCAGCCCCTGTTGTGAGGGGACAAAGAGTCCCCACAGAACTGACACCCCCAGGTGTGAAGGAGGGGAGCTGAAGAGCCATTTGAAAGTCAAACATGACTGGCCTGTGCTTATTCTTTGCAGAAATGTAATAAATTCTGCTGTTTCCTGTGTTCAAAACCAAGACTAACAGAAAGCTACATTGTATTAGGCTGTCTGTGCTTTAATAAATGACATCGATTTAATAAATGGCCATAAATGCAAGGTGTTATTTTGGTTGGTAGCTGAGATAATAAATGTTCAATTTCCTCCTGATACTGTTTCACTGGCTTCTGCGGGGGACCAAAACCACTCCAAAAAGCCACTAAAAAGTCGATGTGCTTTGAGTTAATTTCATTAAAGAAAAGAAACCTCAACAGCAAGTGACAGGAAGGGTAGCAATGGGGAACAAAGACACACGGACCTCCCCCTTCCAGCTCCGAAGAAGATTGTTTTATTGTAGCAAACCAAGTTTTTTATACTCTAAACTCAACAGAACTTAACAGAACCATAACAGAACTTAACTGAAACCTAACCAAGAAAGGCACTCACTGGCTGCTGTCTCGGCTTGAGACAAGTTTAGGAGGAAACGTCCTGACACAAAGCTCTCCTCCAGGCTTCTGCCCTCCCTCCCCCACCGATAGGAAAGGAATTTCTTGGAGGAGAGTGAGAAAAGCTATTTATTTAACAAGCAGAGTGCTCACAGGGTACAGGGGGGAAAATTAATAACGGTTAAGATGTGAAACCTCCTTGCTGCAGAGAAAGCTGGTGGAGTCTGAGTTCTTTGCTGGAGCTGGGTCCGGGCCGGGATGTGGCGTCCCCGCGGGGCCTGGTGATTGCTCCTCGGATCAGCTGGGCCGAGCAGCTCCGAAAAGAAGCCACAGGTACGGAAGGATTGGTGTGTGCACTCCTGAAAAACCTCTTGCTCACGAGTTAGCTAAAAGCAGGAAAGGGAACTCTCCCTCTCTGCTGCTAAAGCTGAGCAGTTCGGGGAGCTGAGCTCACACCGCGCCGAGGAACCCCTGCTTACCCCCCTCCTTCCCTCAGACCCTGCTGAACGCTGCAGGACCCATTTCTGGCCATAAAGCAGACAACAGGGGAATACAGAATTGCCATAAAATCACCGCAGGACAGCTGCTGCCACTGTGGTGTCGTTGCTCAGAGTCCCTCTGCCCCACCAGCCTCCTGTTCATGTGGTCCTCGCATCTCCCCAAGCGATCGCTGCCTCACACACCCAAACAACCCCCAAACTATTCCCAACCAACCCCCAAACGACCCCCAAACGATTCCCAAACGATTCCCAGCCCACCCCCAGCCCACCACCCGATCTGCAGCTGAGCCCTTCCCAGAGCGCCTCTCGGTGAACAGAATTGAACAATTCTAACACATTTAACAAAGGCAAAAGAGATTCTCGTTCTGGCCTCCTGCACTCGTGGGAGGTTCCTGAGGAGCTCAGCTGCTGGGCACGTACTGCACGGCCGAGTTCAGGATGGCGAAGCCATTGAGCTTCCTCAGCTGAGGGATGTGCCTGGAAAGACAACGGCGGGAACAGATGGTGAGTGAAAATTAAAAGTTTTAAGCTTTCGCTGCTCTGCCCAAACTTCCAGGGGAGTTTAATGCTATGTTCAATAAATTTCTCTAAAAACAGAGTTTCTAGATAATAACACTACAGGGTTAATATAGATACTCTTAATACAGAGTTTATGCCGCTAGAAAGGCACGTAGATAATATTCTTCAAATAGATGGCATTTCAGATTAACAAATCTAAGCAAAAAAAGGTGTTTCCCTTTTAAATTTCTGCTGCAATACAAATCTCAGGGCTGATACTTTCTCTACTGCTCATTTGGGATCTGCAGACTCCTAACATCACTTCTGTTCTTCCAGCACAGGTAAATGAACTCCTTGAAAGGTGTGGAGACAGAGAATTGACACCCCAGGAGCCCTAAAGCAGGATTTGGGGACAGGATCACAAGAGTGCAGATTTACACCAGCTGGTTTTTCAGGGATTATCACCTAATAACAATAAAGGGAAGGAAAAAAAAGTGAGTTTTTTGCCCTACCTTGGCTCAGCCTTACAGAGCCTGCCCAGGGCAATGGCTGAGTTCTGCTGCACCGAGGTTCTCTGGGCATCACCCCCAGCCTGCCTCAGCAGCAGCAGCACCACGTTGGAATCCAGCAGGGAAGCGGCTGCCCCGGGAATGAGCAGGCACTGGCTGAGGCAGAAAGCTGCATTCCCCACAATCAGCTCGTCCTCTGACTCCAGCAGCTTCAGCAGCACTTGGAACCCTGGAGGAGGGGGAATCACTGTTAGATGCACTCAGAGCTGCTCCAGGTGTTCCCTGCTGTCTGCAGGGAGCGAGTTTGGTGCTGTTTTCCTAGAAAACCTCGGGGAGCAAGGGAATTTCGTGGCAATTTCAGCATCCAGGAGGCTGCCTCAGCCCCACTTGCCCAGATGTGTCCCTCACAAAGAACTGAACGTGCCACGCTGAATGCCTTAAACCAGAAATGCTGTTGTGGAAAGAACAGCTGGAAAAAGGAACATAAAAAAAGCTTTCTGTGCATCCTGAGCTACCAAAGCAGCTCAGCTCATCTGAGACCTGCCCCAAAGTACAGCAGAGTGTTTTGGCTCTGACACCTGAAAGCAGCAGCAACACCTCAGGCCAGAGATCCTGAAACACCTAGAGACCACTGGACACTGTCTGGATAAAACACAGCCATGGCTTTCTCATCTGTGAAGCTTCCTCCAGCAAACAGAGCTGACAAAATATGAATTAGTGCCTGCTCACAGGTTAATAGCCAGGGTTTTGGTGGAGAGAATGAGAGTGAAGTGTTGCTGCTGATTTGAGGGAATGAAAGCTCTGTCTGCAGCTGACAGTGAGAGGAGTCTGGGCTGCACAAAAGGGAGATGCTGCTCTGAGAGGTTTTCAACGAGAGGAAATCCTTGGGGCTCAGGCTGCACTGCAGGCACTGACAGCTTCTTGACAGGTTCAGCCTTTTAAATAAAATCGAAGCATTCTCTGTAGCAGTTCTGTTAGCATTACTTGGGGCTGGGTTTTAAACCAGCAGTGCTGCACCACAGCAGCAGAGCAAACAGATCAGAAAACCCCTCACACACTGCTCTGGGACCATCCCTCTGCTTCCAGCACCACCTGGTTTTAATACCAGGCCAAATATCCCCATGGAGGACACCATAAATAACCCCAAACCCTGGAAATCAGAAGTTTCACTTACTTTTATCCCACTTCACCAGCTCTTCCTGAGCTTGCCTGCTGCTCTTGGTGCAGATGGAAAGGGTCTTTATGGCATAGCTGGATGTGAGCTGCCCCGCAACCTGGCGGGATTGGAGCAGAGTGAACAAACAGCTCATCCCCACTTTGGCCCAGAACAGTTTGGGTATTCCTCATGCCTGAGCCCCTGTATCAAATGAAAACCTTTACAGGGCGTTTATCTCAAGGTGAGCACAGGCTGAGAATCACACAAAACCCATTTAAGTCCTGCCAGCAATGAACACACAGCATTCCCAGCCCAATCCTTTTCAAACCATCAACTACCCTTGACAAGAGCCACAGATTTTTTCTGGACTAACTTGATCTGCATAATCCACATCTGCTGGGCACAGATATCCAGCAAAAATTAAAATAAAAAAAATCGTTTAAAAGGCTTAAAATGAAACGTGGGAGCGCTGTTGCAACGACAACACTGCTGCAGACACATCCTCCAGGGAAGGGAGGATAAACACAGGGGGAGTTAGGTTTGCTCAAGGGACAAAGCAGGCAGAAATAAAGAGAGTTTCATTTACTTTCAAGAATTTGAGCATTTTCTTCACCACTCCTCCTTTCACCACTTCTTCCACTGCTGAGGGAGACGCTGGCAGGGCACGGCTCAGCACTCCAGTGGCTCCCTAAATGAGGGAGAAAAGGGAGGGAACAAAAGGAGATGTTTATTGGTCCAGGCAGCTTAATTATTTTGTTTCTTGCAGAGTAAAACTGAAGTAATTAAAGTGCTAAAAGGAGAAATTCACAGAAATTAAGGGAATCCCAGAATTATGGAATCTAACAAAGAACATCTTTAAGATGTGGCCTTTTTGTTGTTTCCTGGGGACTGAGCATAGCAGAGCTTCTGGAGACTCAGCACAGGGGGAGATGAGCCCAAACTGGCACCAGCACAACTCCCTGGGTGTTTATGCATTAAAAAATAAAAAAACAAATTCGTGGTAGAGACCAGCCCAGCCCTGCTGGCACCGAGCAAAGTGAAACAGCTCAGAACAGCTCCTGAGAGCTCAGGGAAGGGGCTCAGAGCCCACATCTGCTCCTGCCTGGAGGAGCTGCTCTCCCTGGAGTCCCACCCCACTCCCAGGAGTACAATTGTAATTCCCATCCAAGAACTGCAAAGAGAAACAGCTGCTGAACACCCAAATTGTTCTTGCTGCTTTGCTTCTCCGTGGATTTTTAGAGGGTTTTATGTTGAAAACCCTCCTCAGGATGAAATGGTTTGTAAGAGTTTCTCTTCAGCAGATTCCAAGAGACCAGTGAAAACCTCTTCCATCAAACCATGTAACAATGAATACAAAAGTGGTCTGTTATTTCTTTAGTGCTTTTAGGAATATTTTAGGCTTCAAAGCCTCCTGCACAGGGCAGAGGTTTGCTCTGAAGTGCTCAGGGAAGCCAAAAGCAGCTTTTGTTGGTGACTTACTGTGACAATCCTTCCATCCTGATGGCTGAGCAGAGCCAGGCACCTGCCACTGATGGGCACAGCAAAGTCCTGGAAAACACAGGGAAAACTCAGCTCCAGCTGGGGCTGGGAGGGCTGGAGCAGAAATGGGATCATGGACAGAACAATCCCCTGGAGATCAGGGGACACCAGTGAGGTACCAGCTCCGCACCACCCCGGGGGAACTGATGGAATTCTTCCTTCTTGATGGAATCCTCAGTTTTGGGTAATTTTAGTTTTGGATAATTTTGGAATGTGCCCAGCATCTCAGAACATGGCACAACTGGGGAGTGATTCCAAACAAAACATTTATACCACTGTGGAAAGATAACTCATGCACCTTACACTGATTTTTCACCTTAACTGTGAAGGTGGTGGTTGGTGGAAGAGAAAATTCTGACATTTTTTTTCACTTTTCAGCCTACTTAAATTGTCAACTACCCTTAAAAATAACCTGCAACACCTTCATTTGTTTTAACTTCACAGATGTTGCATACCTGGAAGGTGTCAGTGGACTCAAGCAGCAGGTTCATCATCAGGCCCAGCACTGCCAGCACACGCTGGCTGCTCTCAGGGCTGCTGCCGTCGGAGCACGCATCCTGTGTGCAGAGCAGGGCAGGGAAATCAGCTCCCAGGGCCAGCACAGGCCCTTCCTCAGCAGCTGGGGCAGCTCCAGCGGGGAGAGAGGCCCTGGGAGAAGCAGAGCTAAGGATGCTTTGTGACACAAATTGATGTGTTTGGTACCTGAAGCTGCACGCTCCGAGCTCGTGGTGTCTGGGCTGCCACAGAGATCCCCTCCCACCCTCGGGACCCCCTCCCTTTCTGAGCACTGGGCTCACACCACAGCCTCACCCTGGAAGGGGCTGCTTTAAGGGGCACAGCTGAGGATGGGCTGCTCTGAGACCTTCACCCAGAGTCCCACACGGAGGGGAAGCTCTCGGGGCTGTGAGGGGAGCGGACAGACGGGAGAGAGGGCTGGGAGCACTCCCCAGGTTCCTTTACCAGGCAGGCCTGCCAGCACTCCCTGCTCCGAGCCAGCTGTGCCCGCACCTCGGCCTCTGCACACAGGCTGCCCACCACGCCGAGGGCTGTGCCCGCCCTGGAGCGCCCCTGGAACGCAGCGAGGGAAGGGAAAATGAACAGTGAACCACGGGGAACAGCACAGGGGTGTGCCAGCCCTCAGGGACACAGCACTGGGGTGTGCCAGCCCATGGGGAAACAGCACTGGGGTGTGCCAGCCCATGGGGACACAGCACTGGGGTGTGCCAGCCCATGGGGAAACAGCACTGGGGTGTGCCAGCCCTCGGGGACACAGCACTGGGGTGTGCCAGTCCATGGGGACACAGCACTGGGGTGTGCCAGCCCACGGGGACACAGCACTGGGGTGTGCCAGCCCCTCCGGCAACGGGAAGCGTGATCCCAGCGTCTCCCTGTTAAATCCCAGCTGCCCAAGGTTTGCACATTTCCCTCATTTCCAGAACAGATCTCCTGCTTTGAGGGGAAAAGGGATGGATTTTGTGTTCCCTAACCCCAGGCCGTGAACATTTCCTACAGTCACTCACTCAGGGCACAGAACAGCTGCTGCAGCTGGAATTCCAGCTGGGAATGTTCGGAGAGAGGAGCAACAAACAGTGTGAAAGTTCTGTCGTTCTTGTCTCGCTGCTCACTTGGAGAAGTGGGAGTGTTTCACTTCCCAGCTCTGCCACTCTGCAGCAGAACCAATCCTCCCCCGTCCTCAGCACAGGTTTCTGTACCAGCACGTTTTAAATCTGCTGCTGGAATAAAGGATACCCAGGAAAGGGATTCTTCACCTCGGGACCCAATGGCATCTCCTCACCCTGATCCCTCAGATTAGAAGGACAAAGTCACCATCCAAGACACAACCAGTTGGTGACAGGGGATTAAAGTCACATCAAGAAGAGCGTAACACAGAACTGAAGGTGAAATTATCAGTGGGAATCTGCAACCAAGGCCAGAGTTTGTACTGAATATTAAATTAGGGACGTGCAGGACCAATTATTGGAGAAAAAGGACATTTTCCTGACAAAACTCAATTTCTTGCACCTCTAGAGCAGACACAGGACAGGTTACACAAAAATAAACTGGAAATACAGAATCAGATTGTCCCTACCATCACCTTGGTGAATAAAGCCCTGGAACGTGGGACCCGACCCTGGGTTTGGAACCTGTGGGGGGATAAAACCCCAAAGTTTTAGGCAAAAAACACAGCTGAAGGCAAGCCAAGAGCAACAGAAACATCAGTAACCTCACAGCAGAGGTGGCCAACAGCCTGTCCCTGGCTCATTCAGCACAACTCAAAGCACAGCTTTACAGAAGTGAATGAGGAATTTAAATTACCTGTCTGCTGCAGTTAAGTCAGACGGGATGCTCATGGCACCATCAGCCTCTTCATCAGTGCTCTTGACAAATGCCAGCAAAATCTGCAGCCATCTGTTGTTAAAATAAAACAATCAAAAATTGGTGTCAGCTTTGGTTTCATTATTAAAGATCAAAGTTCTGTTTTTTCAGGTTGTTGGTATTTCAAGCCTCAGTTAAATCTGCCTTTTTAAAGCACCCTCTGAGATGTGGCTCATTCCTTTAACCTTTCCTCCCCAGGAAAAATGAACAATCTCTCCTGTTCATCCACGACTGCTCCAAACCAGCAAAGGGACATTTCTCCTCTGGTTAACCCTGGGAGGAAGCAGCAGGACAGAGGGACAAAGGTAATGGAATGGTGTTTCTTCTCCCACCCAGAGAGTCATGGCAACATTCAATAACCACAAATCCCAGTTATTAAATGAGGAGAGACCCTCAGCTGCAAACCAGGAGATTCTCGAGGCACCAGGGTGAGCTCTGCCTGAGTGCTACACGCGTTTAAAGGAAGGGACTGGGCCCCAAAATGACAGGAGGCACCCTCCTGCTTTGTTTCAGGCATCAAAACTTCCTGCAGTTCCACCCTGCACATGCAGCTCTCAGTTTTGCCAGGCCAGGCCTGTCCCAAAGGGGCAGAAGCCTCAGTGCTGCTGGGTCCCCTCAGGAGGTTTCCCCCTGGAGCCGGAGTTCTGGGCACTGAACTCAGCCTTCCAGGGCATTTTCCTGGGGTTGGTCACCTGGCCAGGTCCTGCTGGAGCAGCAGCCTCCTGCCACTCTCGTTCTCTGAGCAGAGAGAGATCAGTGCCAAGGTCTCCCTCTGGATCTCGGGTGTCCCGGAGGAAAGCAGCTCTGGCAGCTGGGCACTCACTCCAGGCTGGGCCAGCAGGAGACGCTGATTTTCTTCTGGGAAAAGGAGAGAAAAATCTCAGAGCAATGTCACACGCTGCCACATCCTCATTTTATTTTTTTTTTCAGCAGGAATATTTTATTTGGCATCAGCTGAACCCCACGAGTCAGCACAGGCACCAATATTCTGGACTTCCCCTTGTGGCACCTGCCCCACTTTACTGCCCACCCCAGCCCATTTCTCACCCACGTGGGTATTCCCTAAAAACAGAGGCAGGTACCTGCCCAAGCACTACTGATGGTTTAATTCTAAAAGAATTCAGCCTTCTCTTCTACAAAGCTCTGCTTTTTGTAGGTGTAACTGCTCAGAACAGAGAGAATTGTACAAGCGGTGTTATCTTAAGAGCAGCAATAAGCACAGGGAATTCACTCCCCACCCTTTGGGTGGATTTGAAATGCTCACAGAGTGGAAATTTCATCCTGCCAAAATTATGGCTGCATCCAGCACCTCCCCTGACCTGTAAAACTTGGTTACAGCCAGGTCTGGATGGATCCAGGTGCTCTGGGAGAGGGGTGGCCACGCCAGCCCCAGCCCCAGCCCCAGGATCAGGACATGAATTACACATTAACAGGGGTGAGTGTGGATTCCAGAGCTTTACCATTCCCAGCACAGGCAGCTTGCCACAGGAGGAGAAGGGAAACACACAGCTCCACCTCAGCAGGGCTCCTCCTCTCTGCACAGAAGGCCCTGAATGAGAACAGTCAGCTTGTGACCAGGGCAAGGGATGGATCAAACCAGTGAGAAATATGCAGGGAATAGCAATTCCTGAGTGCTTCACCCCTCAGGTCTGTCTGCAGCCACCCCCCAGAACAGGGAGGAACCCTAAGGAGTCTCAGTGCTGCGGGTCCCAGGGATGCTCCTCTTCAGGCTGCAGCACAGAGCTGAGCAAAAAAACACCCACTGATGGCCAGCACAGCACCAGGGGGTGCAGCCAGAGCAGCCAAGTGCCTTCAGACGTTCTTCTGCGTTCAGAGTTTTTCTACAAACCTGCTCTCAGCACAGAGATGGGATTAACTGCCCACAAAGAGCAGACACAAACAGCAGTTAATGAATTCTCCTCACTGCATCTAAGGGAGCACTGTTTGTGTCAGAGTCAGGTACAAATCCCTCCATTCAGACACTAAAACCTGGCATCACATTCTCCTCTGATCACTTCATCAGTGCATTTCAAGAGGTGATTCTGTTTCTTGAAAACAATATTGCTGTTTCCTCAGGCTGGAGCCCCCAGTGTGCCCCCTGGAGAGCTCTTACCCTCTGACAGGCTCCTTCCCGAGGATACTGAAGCCATTGTTTGTCCTAAACAGCGTCTGCCCGGTGCCTGGAGGAGGCAGAGATAAACAGCTCAGGTGTGTGACCCACACGGCCAGGCAGGCTCCTGCTCTTCCTGCACTGTGCTAAAAGAAAAGGTCACTGCATCAGCAGCTCTGGGGAAGAACATCATTGAAAGAGGGGGGAAACTCCAGGAATGAAGAAGCAGCAGCAGCTTGGAAGCTGAAAATTGCTCTGATTCATGCCTGGTGCTGTTGGCTTCAAGTGAGAGGCTGCTTAGGGAGGCTGGAACACAAACCTGGCTTTGTAACTCAAGGGGCTTCAATGAGAGTTCCAGCTACTTCTGAACAAACGAGAATCAACTCCCTAAGAAGCCTCAACAGCTCAGCTACACCATCAGCCTGATCCTAAAAAATGCTGTAAATACCTACTGACCACACTGAAATACCAAACACTGCCAGCCTGGGGTCTCAAACACAGCAGCAGTTACTCTGCTCCTTCAGAAGCTGCTCCCTCGCCCTCCTCTGCCTGGGCCACAGCTCCCACAACCAACAACTCCAGCATCAAACCCTCACAACTGTTCACAGCTCCTGCCAGAAGCCTGATGGCCCTGGTGCAGCAGAAAATATCCTGGCCAGGGGTGTTGATCCTCTGCAGCAGCTCCTGGATGGATGAAGCAGCAGCGCTCCCAGCCCGAACCTCCCTCGCTGCTCTCTCTTCGTCTCTCACCCTCTTCTCCTCCAAGCTGGCCTTGCTCACACAGGCTGGGAAATCAGAAGGAAACCAAGCACAGCAGGGAAATGGTTCCTATTCTGGTCCATCTTCATCACTGAACAAGTGAACAAACAGCCATTTCTTACCTTTAAACAGGTTTTCCTTTTGGGGATCAATTGTCAGCATCTTCTCGTAGCACTGCCTGGACTTAAGGGGGAGAAGAAAAGGGCTCTCAGTTTCAGATAAAAATAGGAAGATGGTATCAATGATTTCCCAGTCAGATCCCAAAAGTTTTTGGGGCCGCAGTCCTTAATAAATGTGAAAAATGAAGTTTATGGAGACACAGATGTCAAAACTCTCAAAAAAGTCAAATATTCCCAGTTCCTACTGAGAATTTTGCTGCTGCAAATTAAAAGGAGATTTTCCAGTAAAACCCAAGGAGCAAAGAATCCGAGTTTCAGTAAGAGAACAAAAAATGAGGCATAGCAGGAAACTTTCTCCCTCTCACCCACCAGCAGCAGAATAAAACATGGTCTTGTGGCCACAAAATTCAGCCAACTTACCTCACTGAAGTGCTGCAGTGCCAGGTGAGCTTTTCCCATCAGAAAATAGGCTTTGAGACAGTTTTTGTTGCACTGAGTTAAGAAAGAAATTATCGTTAGTCATGTGTTTATTAAATTTTAGCCTTTTAATATTTTTTCCAGCCTTCTGGCTACTAATTAGAGCTGCCCA
Organism: Oriolus oriolus; assembly: GCA_013400235.1. Lineage (NCBI taxonomy): Eukaryota > Metazoa > Chordata > Aves > Passeriformes > Corvidae > Oriolus > Oriolus oriolus. Next base: position 1,272,947 of record VXBT01000669.1, read on the forward strand.
AAGCAAAGATTTGGGCATTTATCCCATTTATTAGAGGTGTCTAAAGTTTTTATGCTGAATTATTGCCCCCAGGGGCCCAAGGAACACAGGCTTGGGGTGAGGGTGGAAAGCAGGGTTTCCAAAAGGCGATTATTTTCCCCTTCATTTGTGTGTCAAAATTTCTGTAAATAATGCTGATCTTAGAGGTTTTTTCCATTGGACAGTTTGGGAATTACCTTCAGTGCCCACTCACAGTCACTGATGGCTTTCTCATACTCATGGAGCTTCAGGTAGGCCTGAAACAAACCCCAAAAAAGTCCAGGCACAAGAATTAGAATCCTTCAGACAACTTCTGCTCGCTGTTGTACAAACACTGGCTAATTAGGAAGAATAAAATGAGGCTGCTGATTGGCCTGGCCATTGATTTTGCAGGGTAATTCCCATTCTTGACTTGCCTGCATTCTCCCTGGATTTTCTAATTTAGAATAAATTTAATAGAATTACACACACACACACACAGATTATACAAGGCCAACAGAGAATGCAAAGCAAATATTTCATTCTGCAGTTAGAGAAGTGATCCCTGAAAAAGAATTAATTAAAAAAAAATCAGTGTATTTAAATAAAACTGTGAATTGGAATGGTTTTCCACGCCTTGTTCTGGAGAAGCAGGGGTTCACCACATCCAGGAGGGAGGAGATGTGAGCTCAGGATGGAATAATCACTCTTAGATAACACAACAATGGTTCTGGGTTTTATCCTGGCACAGCAACACAGAAACCAGCCCCAAGTGGCTCCTTTGCTCCCACTGACCTGTGCCCTGTTTGTGTACAGCTCCTGCTTGTCCCTCAGCTTCTCCAGCCCCTCCGAGTACCTCTGGATGGCCAGGGCGAAGTCTCCTGCCCTGAAGGCTTCGTTGCCCTCCTCCTTCAGGGCTGCAGAGCAGCAGAAGGCACTGAGGGGACAGGGGCCGTGCCCTCCTGCTGGAGCAGCCACCGCACTCCCAGCCCAGCCTCACCTGCAGGGCTCTGGCTGCAATCACCCCTCTTCCCCAGGGAAAACCGGGCACTGCCCTCTGCCCAAACTCCCTCCCTCCGTCCCAACCCAGCGCCACAACGAGGAGAACGCGGAGGAAACCAGGACACGGCAGCTCTGTCAAATCCCTACCCCTGCTCAGGGCTGGCCACCCCTGCTGGGCTCACAGGAGCAGAGCAGAGCCTGCCCCAGTCCCTGCCAGCTCCTTTCTGAAGGCACCAGCCCGAATCACCATTTGCCAGCTGCTCATTCCTCCTCCTTCGCTGGGCTCGTTCTTTTGCATCCTTTTCCAAAGCTGCCAGGAAGGCACCTTCCAGCCAGGAGAGTTGGTGGCATTTTAGGGAATCAAAAAAAGAAAAAAAAAAAAGCAAATTTCATTAAAATAGAGGAAAAAAAAAACAATTCTTAGGGTATTTCTGAGTCATTTCTTATTTAAAAAAAATACTAAGGGGACATTTCCGCAATTAAAGTGGAACGTGGTGACAAGCTGTCACAGATAACGATGATGCCACCACGAGGATCTGCACACCTGCCTTGCTGCAGCTCCTCTCCAGGGGCAAACAAACATGATTGCTTTTAAGTTCAGAATAAAAAGTGTTCAGATGAGGAGCCAGGATAGAACAAGGCTCCTACCTGAGAAAAACACAACTGTGCTGGTAAGACTTGGAGCGTGTTCCTAGACCTGACTGAATTTTGGTTAAAGCCACCGGAAAAGTCAGCTTGGACTTGGGCAGGGGCAGAATCAGGTCTTGCATGAACTCCATCCCTGCTAAAACTGGTTTTAGAGCTGTGACAGACTAAGAGGAGCACTGTCCTACCTGCATCTGCTGCCTCTGCCCTCGCCGTGCCCTGGAAGAACAGAAACACAGCACAAATATTTTGGGAAAAGCCACAACAGCAAAGGAACACTTGTACAAAGCTACAGAGAGCATCCAGGAATATCTGGGTGCATCTGAAATACCCAGACTGACACAGAGAAGGAGCATCCATTTGACATTTAAACAAAGGGTGGCAAGGATCTGATAAATTTTGATGCTTCTGGAAAGCTTCCATTTGTGCCTCTAATGAGGCAAGACCTGAAGGGTGCCCAGCTTTAATCTCAGAGGGAAAAGCCCTTACAGAAGTGTTGATGAGTGTTCTGTTCTGTGTGGTCCTGCTCTCCTCCTCCTCCTCCCTGCTGGCTCCTTCCTCTCGGAGCCTTTTCTCTGTCTCAGCAATGGCTTCTTCCTGGACAGCTGAGTCTGATGAGCTCAGGCCTTGCAGCAAATTGGCTAAAAAGACACAGAAAAATAAAATATAAAATAAAATAAGATTAAAAAAGATAAAAAAGTTAAAATAAAATAAAATAAAATAAAATAAAATAAAATAAAATAAAATAAAATAAAATAAAATAAATATATATATACACAGGACTTCAAGCACGAAAGGAGCAGGAGTTCAGGTGGCACCTCCTTTGAAGGCACTGCTGACCAGGGTGGCTTTTACCATAAAATTATAGAGCCAGGGAACGGTTGGGTTGGAAAAGACCTTAAACCCACCCCTTCCCACGGGCGAGGACAGCTCCCACAGACCGGGATGCTCCAAGCGTGGCCTCGGACACTTTAAACGAGCAGAAACATTCAGAGAGGCGATTTCCCGTGGCTGTCAGGAGCCACCCGCGGGCGCTGCCACGAGACGAGCGGCTCAGCACCCCCGGAGAAAGCCCGGGGCTCTCAGCACCCGCCCGGCCTCCCCACGCCCGGGGAGACCGGGAATAAACCGAGTCACAGCGGGGCACAGCGGGAATCTCCCCCTTTCCCACCGATTTTCCGCCTTCCTTTCCTCCCCAGTCCTCCCTTTTCCTTCGCTCCCTCCCTGCGCTGCTCCCCGGGCGGAGCCGCCGGGCCCCTCCGGGCACTCACCGACTTCGTCCACGCGGCGCAGGAAGCGCTGGAAATCCGCCTCGGTGTCCTCGTCGCGCAGCATGGCCGGGGGACAGCGGGGGACAGCGGGGGACAGCAGCGGACAGCGGGGGACAGCGGGGGACAGCGGGACCCGCCGCGGTCGGGCCTCGAACCCGCAGCGCCGTTGCCGGGGGAACGCGACGGCCGCCGCTGCCGCGGGTGGGCGTGGCAATGCAAACGAAGGGGCGGGGTTATGCAAACAATATACCAGATTTTATGCAAATGAGGGGGTGGGGTTATGCAAATATTGGTCGGTGTTATGCAAACTAAGAGGCGTGGTTATGTAAACGAGAGGGGCAGGGCTATGCAAATAAGGAACGTGCTTATGCAAACGAGGGGCGGAGTTATGTAAACGAGAGGGCGGGGTCATGCAAACTAGAGGGGACCGGTCATTTTAGCGAGAGGGGCGTGGTTATGCAAACAGTGGGCGGGGATATGCAAACAAGAAATGTGGGGTAATGCAAACGAGAGGGGCGGGGATATGCAAACGAAGAGGCGGGGTCACGCAAACTAAAGAGGTGTGGTTATGCAAACGAGGGGGCGGGGATATGCAAACAAGAGGGGTAAGGTTATGCAAATGAGAGGGCGGGGTTATGCTGCGGAGAGCTGGAGTTATGCAAACGAGAGGGGCGGGGCTATGCAAACGAGCCAGCAACTTCGGGGTAGCCGGCAGGTCCCGCCCGCGGGCTGCCGGGACAGATTCCCGGGATTATCCCGGCTGGAAAAGAGCTCCGACAGCGCCGGGCCCACCCTGTGCCACATCCCCGCCCTGGGCCCAGCCCAGAGCACCGAGCGCCGCGTCCGGGCCTTCCCTGGACACCTCCGGGGGTGGACACTCCAAACCTCCATGGGCAGCCCCTGCCAAGGCCTGACCGCCCTTTCCATGGAGAAATTCCTGCTGCTGTCCAGCCTGAAGCTTGTCCTGATTTTTATACGAGACTCGGATTATTTTTCTTTTAAGGTCTCCCTGAAAGGCTGTGGCTTGCCCGATCTTTGGGAGGCGGCGGCGATGGAAGCTGCCAGGGCCTGCGATTCCCGGCACATCCTCATCCCGGGAACGGCGCATTCCGCACAGCGGGCACAAGGACGGCTCACCCCGAGGGCTGCTGGGGTGAAATTACACACCTCACCGGGATCTTACAGCGCGGCCACATCCCTCTGCCTCCGCTGCCACATCCCGCCGCAAGGGAGAGGAAATCCTGAGTGCCACAGAGGTGCTGAGCTCCGCAGGCAGCCAAAATCCCCCATCCCTTCCACCCCCGAGGCTGCAGGAACAGCCGGGGTATCCCTTTCCCCACCCCATGCACCAAGCCCGAACAATTCCCTCCCCTCACTGCCACCAGCTCTGCCCACAACGCCCTCCATCCCCAAAGGTTCTTTTTTCCTCTAATGAAGCTGTTCCCAGCCCAGTGTCCAATTAAAAACACCCACGAGGCCATAGCTGGGGCCCGGGGATGCTCAGGAATTTGGGTTTTATTTGTTATCCCACAAAACATGGGGAATAAAGCCACACCGTGCAGCAAACCTGCAGAGGGGAGAGACCCCTTTAGTCTCCGAATACCTCAAAAAGCACTTAAAATGATGCTCTGAAGCACGTGCGCAAGATTCATATGCTTATATCTGATTAAAAGGCCAGATAATTTCAATCTCTAGAAGGGATGAGAGAAAGAAGCAGCACAAAAATGTCCCTCCACCTCCCTCCAGCCCCCCAGCCCCGCTCGGACTTACCCCAAATTCAGCCCAGTCCGGGGTGAAGGAGCCACACTCAGCCAAGGTGACGCTGCCAGTCAGGTGCCACGGCCTTAACAGAGGGAGAGACGAGGGAAAATTAAAATTAAATGGAAATTAAAAGGTCCGAGGGTTGAGAAAACGGCTGAAGAAACATAAAGACCTAATAAAGGATTTGTCAGCGGTTTTGCCACCGAGCGCAAGCCCGGCTCCAGGGGCAGCGAAATCCCTTTTCACTTCTCTGGGAGGAGAGGGAAGAACCCCTGAGCTCCCCCAGGTTAAAGTGGGGCAGGGCAGGGCCCCAGGCAGAGGCAGGGCACGGGTGCCACCCGGCTGGCACCACGCTCGGGCACTGCGGGGATCCAGGGCACCCTGACCCCAGCAAGGGAACCCCAGAGCCGCCCCTTCAACCCCAGCCAGGCACTCGGGTGAGTTGATGCTTCCCCACTTGGAAGCAGTTGGTGTTTTTTATTATCAAGTCGTTGGGTAGTGATTTAAAAAGCTCTTTTCGAGCTAAGTGGAATGTTCCGTGTGAAAATCAATTCTGCTTTGCTGGAATTTGTGAAGGTAAGACAACCCTCCCCTCCCCACAATCCCCAGAGTAAAAAAATTAAAGTTGGCCATTGGGACAATTTTTAGCTAAAATTTAGAAAAAATATCAAGACTTTTAAATGAATTAATTGAATAAATTAATTTCATTCAAACCTTAATAATCAAGTTCAGGCACCCAGTTCAGGCTGGGCAGAGGACACCTGTTAACCCAACACCCCACTCACTCTTTCCACAGCTGGGCAACAGAAAAGTGCCTTTTTTGGGGGGGAGAAAAGCTTCTCGGTCGCTGTGAAACTGCATTTTTGTGTTTGTTATCTCCAGGAAGTAAGTAAATAAATATAGAGGGACAAAGAAATAAACTTTAAAGGGCTGTTAGTGACACTCGGTTGGGATGAGGCAGCAGGACCAGGCGCTGGCCCTGGCAGAGCAGCTAAAGAAGGGCAGACTGCAGGCATCAGCTTTTTTTTTTTTTTTTTTTTTTTTTTTTTTTTTTTTTTTTTTTTACACNTTTTTTTTTTTTTTTTTTTTGTAATTTTTATTTGAACACAGTATTCTGACAGAATGCAAAGTCAAAATCCTCAGTTAGTATCAGTATTTACACCAGTGAGAATGGGGATAAAGGTGGAGTCGATGTTTCACTCGGTAAAAAGATTTTTTGTTTTTTTCTTTTTTTAACAAGATAGAAGGCCCCCAAAAGTAGGGAATGCTGGGGAAGGATGGCCATGGAGGGGCTGAGAACAACTACCGAAACAGCCTGGTGGCGAAACGCGGGGTCTGAAGGCTCCATAGAAAAGTGTGAAAAGAAAACCGCACTCTGGAAGCTGACGGGCAGGATGCACTATTGTCACCTGTACGAATGGTGCAGCACGGGATGGCACCGCTCCTGCTGGCACTGGGGAGGGACACGGGGCAGCCAGGGCAGTGCCACCACCCCGGGGATGGACACACAGAGCAGCCATGGCAGTGCCACCAACCCCGGGGATGGACACACAGAGCCATGGCAGTGCCACCAGCCCTGGGGATGGACACACAGAGCAGCCACGGCAGTGCCACCAACCTCGGGCTGGTCCCTCCCCAGGGGGACAGAAAAAAGCCGTGAGGCCACAGCTGGCTTGGGAATTAATTTAAATGGAATTAAATTAAATGAGTCCCCGTTCAGGGCAATGTAAACCCACCGCAGGTGTGGGGAGGGGCCATGGGGGCACTGACAGGAGCTGCCAGACACTGCTCGGGGTTCCCTCCTGCCTCGGAGCGGTGCTCGCTCCATCCCCCCCAGCCCTGGCATGGAAGGGACCTTAAAGCGCAGCCCAGGTGGGTGGCACTGGGCGCTGGGCTGGGCTCTGTGCCCGTCACCTTTTGGGACAGAAACGCCAATCCCGGTGGGGCAGCTCCCCCAGCTCCCACCCGGCAGGTGCTGGTGCAGGTCCCCGGGCAGGTTTTTGGGAATGGTGCCGTGTGTCCCGGTGGCTGCTCGGCCCTGGGGGTTTCAGCACACGCGGGTGCCAAAGCCCGCCAGAAGCGGGCACGGAAAGGGACAAAGCGCGCTCGCCCACGGGGATGGGGCACCAGCGCTGCCCCCGCGCTGCCAGGCCCCGGCTGCTCCTCACGGGTTCATTTCTTGGGGGACAAAGAAAGGAACCCCAGGGACCGTGGCCCAGCTCCCCCAGAGCTCCAGGGACACGGCCACGCGAGGGGAGCTGAGCCCGCACCCCCATCGCCCTCCCCGCGCGCCCCAGGAGCTGAGGAAAACACAACGCAAGAAACCCCACACTGAGCAAATGACAAGACCATTGTTTCTCACAGCTGGGAATGGTGTGATGCCACTGGAACAGACTGCATATTCCCAAGGAATACATGGATACAGCCTCCACACCCCCCTCATCCTTCTGGGAACACCAGAGTCAGCTCGGGTTGCTTTTCTCATTTAAAGGCTTCTGCTCTTTGTAAGAGTTGTTCTCTTTCTGTTTGTTTCTTTTTTTAATTATTTTAATTCCTGAATATTGTTTTGTTTCTCAAATCTGAACTAGCGCTACACCTTCCACATCCAAACTATGTTGAAGCTTTTATTATTTCAATACTATGACAAAAAACACGGTTCACACTAAAATAGTCACGCACCCACAGTGCACAAGCTTGCAGATCTAAAGTAGAATTAAAAAAAAAAAAAAGAAAACAAAAGGGAAAATAAAAATAAAATTAGAAAAAAAAAAAGGGAAATAAAACCCAAAACCCCAACAGGAGGAACATCTCTATACAATGGGCTGGTCTCTCCCTACACTCCTCTGCCTTCCTTCTGCTCAAAGCTCCTTTTCACCCCCAAATCTCAGTGTTGCTCCACGATTCCTGATAATAAATCCAATTCATCATCTCTCCCACACCCAAATCTGTGTTGCTCCATGATTCCTGAAGATAAATCCCATTAATCAGCTCCCCCCATCCACAATCTAACCCAGGTGCTGCCCCAGCCTGTGCCCCAGCTCTGTGGGATGCCAGGGGACATCCCTGGCACCGAATTCCACCCGTGTTCCCGACTCCAGGGGTTGGGTCCTGCAGGGCACAGACCCAGCACTCAGGAGGGGCCCTCGGGTGGGGCTGGACCTGCAGGAAGGGTCTGGAATCTGCCCAGCACCTTTGAGCAAAAGAATCTTTGCTTTTATTTTGTGGTTTTTGGTTTTTTTTTTTAGGGTCAGAGGACATGGTATTTAGTGAAATTGGAATTTTCTGAAACTGGGATTTTCTGAAATTGGGATTTGCTGAAACTGATCTTTTCTGAAACTGGGATTTTCTGAAATTGGGATTTGCTGAAACTGATCTTTTCTGAAACTGGGATTTTCTGCAATTGGAATTTTCTGCCATCATCAGGAGGGATTGATTTGGTCACACACCTGAGCCCAGACCAGCCCAAACTGTACAACCTCCCTTGTGCTCCTCAGAGCTCTGGGAGGGTTCTGTGAAGGAAAGGGGAGAATGTCCTAAAAAAGCAGAGATGATATTTCTCTTATGCAGTCAGGCCCAGGTCCAGCGAGGGACTTCAAACTAAATTTAAGCACTGAAGGATTTTCTCCAGCAATTCCCTCACCCCAAGCAGAGCCTGGGGATTGCTGGCTAAAGCCCTTGACTGGTGGCAAGTGGTTTCAACACCCCCACCCCCCAAAAAAACCCCAAACCAAACCCCAGCATCGCTTTTCTTCTTACTCCAGTAAGAAATAATAATAATAATAATAACAATAATAATAATAATAACAATAATTAAGAAAAGAGAAAAGGGGAAACGACTACTGTAAACATCCATGGTTGAAAATGTCTCCCTTTGCAAAGCAAGCATGCTGCTACCCTAGTGTCTACAGGACTGGATTTACTGAAAAACGAAAAAAAAAAAAAAAAAAAAAAAAAAAAAAAAAAAGGCAGCTATTTTACACATCCATTTCAACACAACAAAAGTTAAAAAAATATCTGTCAATTGTAAACACTGGAAAGAACCAAAGTTGGCAAAACAAAAAAAAAAAAATTGAACATAAAATTTCAAAAGAAATGTAGAGTCTGAATACTGCAAATTGAAATACATCCCCCGAAGCTGCAATTTTGGCATTCTTCCTAAAAAATAGATAATAATAAACCCCAAATAAAGATCTAACGTGGCGAGCAGGATTCAGTCACAAAGAGCTCGAGACACTTTGCATACTGACCAGATACAAGGTGAACAGAAATTATAACTTATTTATGAGGCTTTACATATTTCAAACTCGACTGAAAAGTATAAAAATAAATTGTGGACTTTGTTCTTTAAGCACCAGCTGTGCCCAGCAGCACAGTGGTTATCTCTGCTATACTAACAAAGGAAACAACAGGGTCTCTTTTCATTTTTTTTTGTCTTTTTTTTGTGGTTTTTTTTGTGTCTAGGACTACTTGATTTTGAGCTTCCCAACCACATTGCAACCAGCATTGCAATTTTTGCTCGTTTGAATACACACAGGGCCAGCTGAGCCCTGATCTGGTGACGGGTTTAACCCTGTTTTTAACATGTTTTACTTTTTCAAAGCAAGTGCACAACGAATAGAACCTTTCTAGAAATCTCAAAGAAACCAAAAAGCAAAAACCAAAAAAACCCAAAAAAAAAAAAAAAACAAAAAGAGAAGAAGAGAGAAAAAAAAAAAAAAGAAAAGGAAAAAAGAGTCATTCCTTCCCTCCCCCCATTTATGCATTTTCTGGTTTGTTTGTTTGTTTTTTCTCTTTTAAAAAAAGGCAACAGACACTAGAGGAATGAGATGGGTGTGTGGGTTGTGATTTCAATGCTCGGGTGAAGGTTTCTGCCGTCCCCTCTGCCGGTGCTGATCATGCTTTGCTCTCGTTCTCATTTGTTTGTGTGGCTTCGTTGGGCACCGTCTTCACTTCTGCGGGAGGGCTCTTCCTGTCCTGCACGGCGCCTTTGTCCTCTGCGGGCATTTTCCTGCGGAGAAGCACCAGAAGGGCACAGTTTAGAGGCACTGAAATGCAGCCTGGGCTGAGTCAGGCACAGGGGAAGAGCGTTTGTCCAGAAACAAATCGCTTCGGGAGAGCAAAACCAGCATTTCCTGAGGCAGGAGTAAGGAACGCCAAGCTCGGCTCCCCCACCCTGGTTCGTTTAGTTCTAGATGAACCTTTTTTTTTTTTGGCTTCTCCTGCCCTGGGTCGGCTCAGGGCTGCAAAAAGGAGCAGCAGGACAAACCCACCCAGCTGCAGAGGGATTTGGCGTTGGCACCCAGGCTCCCTGGTCACACAGCCTGACAATTCCAGCAGCAATCCCGCTTTTCTGTGCTCCTGCAGGGAGCCAGGCCTGAATTCCCCAGGATGCTGCAGGAAGGGGAACGCAGGAGACGGGAATCCTGTCACAGACATTTTCACAAGTGGCAGGGAGGTGACCATGCTCAGAGGTGGCAACTGCCAGCCCAGCCAGAGTCCAACATCTGGGCACAGCTGGGACCCTCCCCCAGCCCCCAGGTGCTGTTTGCACTCTCCTGCCCAGCTCAGGGTGCTCCCCCCCTCTCAGCCAGGCCCACACTGCCTCAGCCTCCTGCCAGCCTGGGGACACATCCACAGGTTCCAGTGCTGTCACCCTTCCACGGGGCACCGGCTGCTGCCCAGCCTGACACTGAGGGAGTCCCCAAGCTCCTCTGACCTGCCAGGACATGGCATTTGGGGGGTTGTGCTCATGGACCTGCAGGACCTCAGCACTCTGAGGAAAGCTCTTCCTTTTACACCATTATTTCTGCTCTCTTCCATGAAAGAATAACCCAGGACAGACAAAGCTGCACAAAAGCCTAAAGAACAACACATCCCTGATACATCCCCCGCTTCCTTTCCTCTGCCTCCCTGGCACAGCCTACTCCTGCTCTCCTCCTGGCACCTTCCAAGCCAAGCCCTGTGGGCTCTCAGGTGAGTTAGTTGGCTCAGGAAACAGTGAGATTAGTCAAGAGAACACCCAACAGAGGACACAGCACAGCACCAGGGCACGAGGGACACAGCACACAACCAACACAAGAGTAAAGGCAGCCGTACTCGGTCTTTGCGGGCGCAGCGGGGGCAGAGCTGTCTGCAGCGGCAGCAGCAGGCTCGGGGGCTTGCCCACCAGCCCCGCCGGCAGCAGGAGGAGTAGCAGTGCCAAGAGCTGCAAAAACATCCTTTGCAAGATCAATGTCTGGTGGCTTGAAGGTCCCTTCGTCCATTTTAAAGTCCTCGTTCTGCGAGGGGTTGGCGGCGCTGCCCGAGGCAGCCTCGCTCTTCACGTTGCTCGGGTTCTTGGGGGTCTCTGCTGGGCTCTTCACTGTGCCGGGCTGCACAGGCTCCTTCTCGGGGCTCTTGGCCGCCTCCTGCTTGGGCTCTGAGGGAGCCGGAGGGCTCGTGAGGCTGGCAGGGCTGGGGGCGGCCGGCTTGTTCCCAGCTTTGGAGGCGTCGGCCACCGCGGCGCTGGGGCTGAGCACGGCCTGCCCCGGCAGGACACTTGAAGACAAATTATTGGTGGCCGGAGCAGAGCTGGGGGTGTCGCTGAGATCAACGAGAGGGGCCACTTTGGGGGTGGAGGAGGGCGGCGACGACGCCGAGGCGGCCGCGCCTTTGGCCGGGGTGGGCTGGCCGGGGGCCGCGGCGTTGGCGTCGGGAGCGGCCGCGGCCGGCGGGGCAATGCTGGAGGTCAGCGTGGTGGTCTCGCTGGTGGGGCTGTTCTGGGCAGTGGCAAAGGTTTCAGTGATAGTGTCAGAGTTAGTGGTGCCCGTGGTGACAGAAGGCAGCATGTCCTCCACGGTGGCCGCGGTGTCGGCGGGGTGCCTGCGAGGGGGACACAGGGACGAGAGAGAGAGGAGAGAGGAGAAAAAGAGAGAGAGAGAGAGAGACAATGAAGGCCCGAAACGACAGCAGGGAGAGGGGGCAGAGAGGGAGAGTGAGGACAGCACACACACGTGACATGGAGAGGGACTCAGGAGCAGAGACTTGCAGAGGCCAGACATGCAAAGGGAGTGAGGCTGGGATGGCTGAGGATAATCACGAAGAGAGAAAAAGCCAAGAGGACATGACCTNTTTTTGGCTTCTCCTGCCCTGGGTTGGCTCAGGGCTGCAAAAAGGAGCAGCAGGACAAACCCACCCAGCTGCAGAGGGATTTGGCGTTGGCACCCAGGCTCCCTGGTCACACAGCCTGACAATTCCAGCAGCAATCCCGCTTTTCTGTGCTCCTGCAGGGAGCCAGGCCTGAATTCCCCAGGATGCTGCAGGAAGGGGAACGCAGGAGACGGGAATCCTGTCACAGACATTTTCACAAGTGGCAGGGAGGTGACCATGCTCAGAGGTGGCAACTGCCAGCCCAGCCAGAGTCCAACATCTGGGCACAGCTGGGACCCTCCCCCAGCCCCCAGGTGCTGTTTGCACTCTCCTGCCCAGCTCAGGGTGCTCCCCCCCTCTCAGCCAGGCCCACACTGCCTCAGCCTCCTGCCAGCCTGGGGACACATCCACAGGTTCCAGTGCTGTCACCCTTCCACGGGGCACCGGCTGCTGCCCAGCCTGACACTGAGGGAGTCCCCAAGCTCCTCTGACCTGCCAGGACATGGCATTTGGGGGGTTGTGCTCATGGACCTGCAGGACCTCAGCACTCTGAGGAAAGCTCTTCCTTTTACACCATTATTTCTGCTCTCTTCCATGAAAGAATAACCCAGGACAGACAAAGCTGCACAAAAGCCTAAAGAACAACACATCCCTGATACATCCCCCGCTTCCTTTCCTCTGCCTCCCTGGCACAGCCTACTCCTGCTCTCCTCCTGGCACCTTCCAAGCCAAGCCCTGTGGGCTCTCAGGTGAGTTAGTTGGCTCAGGAAACAGTGAGATTAGTCAAGAGAACACCCAACAGAGGACACAGCACAGCACCAGGGCACGAGGGACACAGCACACAACCAACACAAGAGTAAAGGCAGCCGTACTCGGTCTTTGCGGGCGCAGCGGGGGCAGAGCTGTCTGCAGCGGCAGCAGCAGGCTCGGGGGCTTGCCCACCAGCCCCGCCGGCAGCAGGAGGAGTAGCAGTGCCAAGAGCTGCAAAAACATCCTTTGCAAGATCAATGTCTGGTGGCTTGAAGGTCCCTTCGTCCATTTTAAAGTCCTCGTTCTGCGAGGGGTTGGCGGCGCTGCCCGAGGCAGCCTCGCTCTTCACGTTGCTCGGGTTCTTGGGGGTCTCTGCTGGGCTCTTCACTGTGCCGGGCTGCACAGGCTCCTTCTCGGGGCTCTTGGCCGCCTCCTGCTTGGGCTCTGAGGGAGCCGGAGGGCTCGTGAGGCTGGCAGGGCTGGGGGCGGCCGGCTTGTTCCCAGCTTTGGAGGCGTCGGCCACCGCGGCGCTGGGGCTGAGCACGGCCTGCCCCGGCAGGACACTTGAAGACAAATTATTGGTGGCCGGAGCAGAGCTGGGGGTGTCGCTGAGATCAACGAGAGGGGCCACTTTGGGGGTGGAGGAGGGCGGCGACGACGCCGAGGCGGCCGCGCCTTTGGCCGGGGTGGGCTGGCCGGGGGCCGCGGCGTTGGCGTCGGGAGCGGCCGCGGCCGGCGGGGCAATGCTGGAGGTCAGCGTGGTGGTCTCGCTGGTGGGGCTGTTCTGGGCAGTGGCAAAGGTTTCAGTGGTAGTGTCAGAGTTAGTGGTGCCCGTGGTGACAGAAGGCAGCATGTCCTCCACGGTGGCCGCGGTGTCGGCGGGGTGCCTGCGAGGGGGACACAGGGACGAGAGAGAGAGGAGAGAGGAGAAAAAGAGAGAGAGAGAGAGAGACAATGAAGGCCCGAAACGACAGCAGGGAGAGGGGGCAGAGAGGGAGAGTGAGGACAGCACACACACGTGACATGGAGAGGGACTCAGGAGCAGAGACTTGCAGAGGCCAGACATGCAAAGGGAGTGAGGCTGGGATGGCTGAGGATAATCACGAAGAGAGAAAAAGCCAAGAGGACATGACCTGCAGGAATGGCTTGTTCACGTGCAGTGTTTGGGCTGAGGCAAATGGGATCCTGTCAGCTTGCAGACTCTTCTCTCCTCGCCTAAAACTCTCCTCTCAGTCTCTGCCCTGACCTCACCAGGCAGCTCTCTGCCAGCTCCCTGAGCCTGCAGCCCTGTGCCACCTGTCACCAATACAACACGGCCCCAGCGTGGGACCCCGCATCCAACCCCTCACCTTGCCCTGTCCTTCTGCTGCAGGTTTGTCTGAAGGCCTGCACAGCCCTCATCAAACCTCAATTCCTTTTCTCCCACGCACATTAATGCAGACTCAGGCCCCAGCTCAGCTCTCAGTTCTCTCTCAGAATGCTTGGCCTTGCCATGACTCCACATCCAGGGCCCAGCTCCTGGGGAGGATCTCTCCCCACGGGTTCAGGCTCTCACCCAGCACTGCTGGGACGGGGCTCCCGCAGGGCTCGCTGCCAGCTGGGGCTGATTTTGCTCTGGATCCTTTGCAGTGACCCTGGACAGTGCTGGACCTCCACACTGGGCAGACTGGCAGAGCCGTTCAGGGAACATTGCTTCCTTCCCCTTTCCCTTCCAGTGCTGCCAACAGGAGCCACTGAAGCTTGCGAGGAGGCACTTCCTCACTGGCCTGTGGAGATTTTACCTTTCTTCCTCTCCTCCTGCCCTAACTTGTGTTCCTGACGGGTTAGGGCAGCTGAGGGCAATGCAGTGACCCTGTGCTAGGGCTGGCTAAGGCCACATACTCTGGCTCTGTCAGCGGGGTGGTCTCGTTGGGCTCTGTGTGCTTCCCCCCATCGTGGTTGGGGGTCCTCTCCTCCTCCGTCCGCACCTCCACGATGGGCTCCTTGGACTCATCCTTCCTGTAACGAGGGAATGGCATGGGGAGGGATGGGCTCCTCCTGCAAAGACAGGCTGCAAACGTCCACAGTGAGACACAGACGCGCGGGGCTGGGCGGGGAGCGCTCCTTGGGGTCACTCCTCCTTCCGCCTACTGCCCGGCACACGGCTCCGGCTGGTGCCCAGCACGGGGGTGCCCAGCACTGGGGGGTGCCCAGCACTGAGGTGTGTCCAGCACTGGGGGGTGTCCAGCACTGGGGGGTGTCCAGCACTGGGGGGTGTCCAGCACTGGGGTGTCCAGCACTGGGGTGTCCAGCACTGAGGTGTCCAGCACTGAGGTGTGTCCAGCACCGGGGTGCCCAGCACTGAGGTGTGTCCAGCACTGGGGTGCCCAGCACCGGGGTGCCCAGCACTCAGGCCGCCTATCTGATGGCTACCAACAGGCATGAGACAAAAAACCAGAGGAACCAACTGCAAGAACACCTTCCTGGAAGCACAAAGCAAAACCCCAGCACCCTCCCCACAGAGATGAGGGACCAGAGCTCCCTGGGGCAGCTCCTCTTGCGTGAGCTGAGCACAGAGGGCGGGATGCCAGGGGCAGTACTCACGAGAAGGCCGCCTTCCCCTCCTCCATGTCCTTGCCCTTGGCCCCCGGGCCGGATTTGCCGCACAGGTTGACGGCGATGCACATGAGCAGCCCGCACTTGTTCAGGAAGTAGCAGGTGACATCCACGGCCACCAGCAGCGCCACGAAGACCACCACGAGGATGCCAATGATGGCAGCAGTGCCCAGGCCCGAGGCAGGGCTGGTGCTGGCTTCAGAGACCAAGGGAGAGAAGAGAGAAGGCGTTCAGGTTACACGCTGCGGGTGTGAGGGCTCGGGTTTGGCTGCACTTCAGCTGCTTTTAGGAAGGCCACCCCCTCTCTAGCAGCCCTGTGCAGTAACCAGGGCTTTTTCCTACAGCCAGCCTGCCTGAAAGGATGGACCTGATGGGCTTTTCCCATCCCTGCTGGGATAAAGCCTGGCAAGCAAACTGCAGAATCCCCTCCTGCTGTGCACACCTCCAGCAGGGCTCCTGCTTCCCACCTCCTCCTCCTCCTCAAGAGGAAGGTCCAGAGTGGCTCTGGCACTGCCAGCCTGGCCCAAGGACCAGTGGAAGCAAAGCCCAGACTCTGCAGCAGGATTTTTCCTGGTGGGGTACAAAACACTGGGCAATGCTCAGTGCTGCTGAGCCCCTGAGGTGAAACTGAGCTAAAGCCCTCCCTGGAGCTCAGGTGAGACCCAGCTCTCCAGAATGTGTTCATGGCTCCCCAGCCTCTCCCTACCACAGCCCCTGGAGCCCCAAACCCTTGGAATCTTTGCTTTGCAGAACCCCCAGCAAAGCCCCTTTATCTCCCCAGGCCCATTTATGTCGACTTTGAGAGCTGAAAAGCCCTTCCCAGGGCTCCAGGAAGAGCCACACCCTCTGCCACCCATCTTTTTGCTTCAAAACAGGAGCCAGAGCACCCTCAGCCTGGGGCAGAGGGGTGGTGTTTCATTTTGTGACCCCAGGATGGATCCAGGAATGCAGATTCCAGCAGGAAAAGTACAGAAAAGCCACTCGGAGGCACCTGACTGACACCGGGACCGCGAGTCCAGTCCCTGGGCAGCAGAACATTGTCCCACAGCCCGGCCCCTGCCAGCAGGCTGCACAATTACATGAATTAATCACCCTCTGATGCCTGCAGGGAGCAAGGAGGGCACGGATTTTCCCTCTTTTAATGTGTTCGGGATCCTTGGCGTGGATTATTCCATAAGTGACGCGCTCTGCTCGCGTCAGCTCCTGGAGCTGTGCCACACTCCCCATCCACATCCCCGCTCTGGGAAGGGGCTCCTGGGCAGGCCCCTAGAGGTGAGCCCCCAGCTTTTCCAGGAGCTGTCAGCCCCCAAATTCCTGCTGTGACAACCACAGAGCCCTCTGTTCCCCCAGACACCCAAGGAGAGCCCTGAGCAGGTACCACCCTCCCCTCCCTGCTCTTCCCTGCCCTGCAGCCCCTGCCCTGCTCCTCTGCCCGGGAGGAGGAGGATGGAGGTGGGGAGAACCAGGGCAAGCCTGCAGAGGAATGTCCCCGTTTTTGTGCTATTCCGGGATTTTACACCTCAGACAATGAAACTGGGCCAAGGTAATTGCCTGCAGTTTAGGTTTCTAGGCTGGAAAGGGAGCCCTGCAATTTGCAGGAGCTTTCGAACCTTTTCCATTAGTTGTGGGTTTCATAAATCCTAGTTCATGCCACGAGTTGATATTCCAAACCTTCCAGGGACTGGCAATAAGGAGAAACAATATAAAAATCCTCCACGACCCCATGACCTTGGGAGGCTCTTGGTGCTGCCTTTCTTTTTCCTTGTAAAGGAGTTTTGCTGTTGCTATAAAAATACAGGAATCATAGTGGGGATTATTCTTTTCACAGACTGTCCCATCTGATTAAATTAAATCGATCTACAAATACTTTCAAGAACCATTCCCTCCATCCTGTAGCTGGATTTATGTTGTATTTAATGAAACTAATATTTAGACATCCCTAAAGGGTTTGCTGGGGCCTTAAAACAATTCTGTGTACAAAGGAAATGGATAAATAAATGGGCTGTGGAGCAGCAGCTGCTCACACTGTGTGTATGAAATAAATGTAATAAAAAGATGTTAGACATTTCTGACCTGATCCAGAGCACATCCAACCCTTCCATTAATGCCCTTTTGCCATTCTCAGGACTAAGAGGAATAACATTTCCACCGGTTAAATAAGGAAACACAAACCATTAAAGAACTTCTGGAGCCCTTAATTCTAAAGAAGTGAAGAATTTATTAATTACAAATTATGTTTTCCAATGGAAAATGAGCTTCCTGCAAGACTGGCTTTTCTAATCACCCTCATTTACAGTGCACAGTAAAATCACCCATCAGTTTTACTCTGTACAAAAACTGCCCTGTCTGAGAGAGCTCAGCTGTGGCTTCCTAGTGGGGTCTCGGCTACAGAATGTTCAGGCACAGGCAGGCAAAGAGACAAAAAGGGATGGAGAGAAGCAGGGGGGACTCCAGGCATTTCAAAGGTCCTACAGGATTTGGCAAAAGAAAGAAGAACGAACAGAACAGATAAAAATCCATTTGGTGCATCCAGAAACAAAACCCGTGAGAGAAGCCCTCTGCTCTCAGCGGATGCCAGCAGCTTTCCTTTGCACACATTTCAGTTTCCTTTGCACGAGGTCTCACAGAGCTGCTCCCTCACACCCTGCCCAGCCCACAGAGGGGAAAGGACCCTTCTGTCCCAGCGCCATCAGCTCTGCCAGCGACACAAACCCAGCTTTTCCAGGAGCACACAGCAGCCCTTTCCCTCAGGACAGGGCACCGGGGATCCCCCAAACTCCTGCTGGAGCGTCACCTCAGAGCTCCTTCAAGCTCTTCTCTTTTCCTGCCACTGACTCCCTTCCCAGGGATGAAAGGGACCTTAAATCCCACCCAGTGCCACCCCTGCTTCCCCTGGCAGGGACACCTTCCACTGTCCCAGGCTGCTCCAAGCCCTGTCCAGGGAACACTGCCAGGGATCCAGGGGCAGCCACAGCTTCTCTGGGAATTCCATCCCAGCCCTTCCCCACCTTCACAGGGAAGAATTCCTTCCCAAGATCCCATCTAACCCTGCCCTCTGTCAGTTTGAAGCCATTTCCCCTTGTCCTGTGTCCCTCCATCCCTTGTAAATAATCCCTCTCCATTTTTCCTGTCAGCTCCTTCAGGTCCTGGAAGGGGCATTTAGGTCACCCCAAAGCATCTCTTCTCCAGGCTGAACACAAAGAGTGACAACAAAATCCTCTTTTCTGGAGTAAACCAACCCTGTCCCGGCTGCCCCCTGCACTCCAGCAGCTCCAAGAGGCAGGAGAACTCGTCTGCAAAACCTTTTAGATAAAACCTTCTGTTTATCCCCAGAACCCCACAGCTGCTCCTGGGGCAGCAGGACGCTCCCAAACATTCCTGTCCACGAAAGCAACCAAACAGTGCTCTGACAAACAACCCAGAGAGCACGGAGGGACTTGAACAAACTGTGGGAATCCCGCAGATCCTGCAAGGCTCTGCAGCCCCTCACCCCCACACGGGAGCTGCCGGTGCCTGTGGCACGGAAATCCCAGTGTTTGAGCATCCTCTGCTTCCAGACCTCAACCTCTGCCTCCTCTCTGAGCTGGCTTTTCTAAAAACTCTTTGTAAATTTTATTTTACTCACATCAAGGCCTGGGACCTCGAACATGAGAGCCCAAGGGTCTGACAGATCTCTGGCGTCTGGCGTGTTACAAATCTGCACAAATCAGCGGCAAAAAACCCCAGTTCTGCTCCTTATTTTCACCAACAGAAGGAAGCACTTTCTGAGTACATTCCATGCCGGTGGGTTCCTGTTTGCTGTTGGGGATGGGATTCATTTCAGCCACATAAAGGATCTCTCAGCTGCTTGTCAGGGCTCTGCCACAGAGAATCCTCCCCTGCCCTAAACCCCTCTCCTGGGACAGAGCCACCCCCAGCAGGTGCTGCTCTCTCTCCACACCACACCATGCAAAGTCACAAAGGTAATTTTAATAACTGTGATTTTGGTGAGGAACATCTCAGCCTCAGGCAGTGACCTCCCTCTGCAGATAAGGGGAAACCCACAAA
Source organism: Oriolus oriolus (assembly GCA_013400235.1). Lineage (NCBI taxonomy): Eukaryota > Metazoa > Chordata > Aves > Passeriformes > Corvidae > Oriolus > Oriolus oriolus. Next base: position 1,292,143 of record VXBT01000669.1, read on the forward strand.
AAGCTGCTCCCAGATCTACAAATTAACTCAATTAATCCAGTTAGAGGGGAAATCACACCATTTTTTAGTATCAGGATTATTTTGCTGCACTTCAGTAAACTCCAAAGCTCTAACGAAGTGTCTACACTCTACAACACTCGAAATGAGGGGGTTTGGTAAAAAAAAAGAAATCCACAGGCTTTTGTGTGTGACACCTGCACCGAGTTTTCATTTACAATCCAGACAGAAAAGTTCACAGCTCGTAAGGAACAAGGTCTGAACAAACACAGCAGAGCATAAAAGGCAGAGTCAGACACGAGTGAGGGCAGGATTTTGTCTGTCCCTGTGAGAATTTCGTCAGGAAGATGAACCCCACCCGAGAGGGTTTGAGAGTGTCTGTACAGACACTCCAACAAGGGAGACACCCCGGATTTTAGGAGAGCATCAGAGGGGATGGATTTCCTATCCCAGTGATTTCCTGTCACAAATAATTCATTGGGGTTGTTGATGCTGCGTTGTTTTTTGTGGCTTTTTTGGTGTGGGGTTTCATTTTGGGGGTGGGGAGTTCTGGGGTTTTTTTTAAAGAAGCAAAGAAAAAAATCATCTGAAGTTTGTTCCAGGCAATTCCCAGAATTTGCTAACAAAGATGGTTCTACTGCAGTTTAGACCGTGGGTTAAACCTGTCACATGCTCAGTTAACCAGGAGTATTATTAAGGATCAGTAATCATAATTTTGCTGGTCAGGTAACTTGATCCAAGCTGAGATTTTCTGTTAGAACAGCAAGGAAAGGGATCTCTCTGTGATAACATAGCAGTGGAAAACCAGAGGATGTTAGAGAAGCATTGGAAATTTGTGTGTCCATGGGCTGTGTCTGCCCAGCTCCACTGTGGGCCAGGAGGAATCTGCACACGAGGGAGTGACAAGGACTCGACCACGAGAAGAAGGAAAAGCAGCAGTGCCCCCAGTGTGATTCCCAGCAGATGTTTATAGTCAGAGCAGCACAGCAGGAAAACCTTCCAGGCATTTGATTCCACATGCAAAAGCCCCCAGAGACATCTGGGCAATCAGCAGGATGGTCTCTGACAGATCTTCTCTTTCTTTTTACAGTCTGTGGGTTTGGGTTTGTGGATGGGGCCTCCTTTTGCACAAGATCAGCACCAGATGTGCAGAGAAATCAGTAAAAAGCAGGATCTTAAAGGCTTTCAACATTGCACCTTCCTTTGATGAAAACAGCAAGCAAACACCACCAAAAAAAAAAAATCTTTCTTTACATCCATTTAAAAGGGCAAATTCATTACAAGTAACAAAAAATTGTTAAAGAGAAAAAACTTGGCTTAAACCTTTTTTCCTTGTTACAAAATACTGACTCTTTCAAATTAAACATTTTTTTAAGTGTTCTGTGTTTGTTTCTTTTTTTTTTTTTTTTCCTCTGAACTGACACGATCCTCTGAAGCAAAGTTATCTCCTTTCACACCTTGCTGGGACCCAGGCCTTCCCAAGCAAATATTGCTTTATTTGACTCTTTTTTTAAGTTTCTAACAGAGCAAAAGCAGAGTCACTGCAGAAAGAAGCAATGAGACAAAGGAGGACGATGCTGATGGACTTCCCAAGGTCGCTGCAGGTGCCAGACAGTGGTTCCCAGGAGGGGGGAATATGGTTGTTTTAAAAACAAATTTGGTGCATGTGGATGTTTCCCGTGAGATCCAAGGTGACCATGGATGACAGACATAGGAAAGGAGTCAGGGGGAAAAGGGAGTGGGGGGGGAAGAAAGGAAGAGAGGAAGAAAAAAAGAAAGAAAAAGAGAGAGAGAGAAAGAGAGAGAGAGAGAAAAATAGATAAAAAAAATTAGGTCATAAATACAGAAAACATAAGAATCAAAGGTTTATTTAATCTTGTAAATTAAAATGGCTCAGGGTTCCAGGAGCAGCACATTCACCACAAAAGGGTCAGAAGCTCAGCAAAGCCCAAAGCTGCAGAGCGGGGTCCAAGGCAGGGTGGGTGGGGTTTGCAAGCAAATGAGATTAAAAATGAGGGGACAGAAGGGGCTCGGTGAGAAACACGGGGAGATGGGTGCCTGGTGTGTGAGGGCACAGCGCTGCCTCTGCACAGGGAGGAAAGGAAAACAAGGAAAGCTCTGGTGCAGCAGAGAATCCACCTGCCTGGCCAAGCCCTGCCCCAAAGCCTGGGTAACACATCCACGTTATCCTGAGGGAGCACCGAGGTGTCAGGAATTCTCTGACTTTGCCATTCAGCCTCCCAGCTGCTTGGGAACTACTCCAATGCCAGCAGGATTATTATCATTATTATTATTTCTGAAAAGAACACCCTTATCCTTCCAGCCACCCTGAGGCCTCTGCACAGGTGAGGAGAACCAAGGGCTCTACACAATAAATGCACATTTTACTGCAGGGAATCCCTGGTTATTGCTGTCAGGCACAGCAATGCCGTGTTACAGCACTGGCCCTGACTCCTGCACAGCTCATTTTGAGATAAAAACACAGAAATGCCATGAAAACGACAAGGAAAGGAAAGGAACACACAGAGCCTCTTCCTGCTGCAGTTTGGCAATGAAACCTGTGGGGCTGCACAGCAGAGACAAAACCAACCTGTCCCTGGAAACATTTTCCTCAGTGTTATCAGTTTGGAAGGCCAAAATGACAAAAACCCTGGAGAAAGAGTCACAAACCCAGCAAGAATCACGTCACTGCACAGGGACACAGCACTTTCTGAGGACCAGCTGAATTCCAGCTGCTGGGCAACCCTGCACTCCCCAAAACTGCTTTTCCAGGTGCAACACTGGAGTGGCAGCCTCAGATCCCGGTTCCTCCTGTGCTTCCCACCGAGCTAAGCAAGGAATAACCTCAGAGAGGCCAGAGAAGTTTCCCCTGTGATAACTACCCAGGGTTTCCCCCCTATTTTAGAGGGTTCCTGCACATGTTACCACTGGATTTAAAGGGCTCAGAGGGGGAGCAAGGATTAGAGCTGCTGGAAATGGGAATCACAGAGTGAGTTGCTTAATGAGTTACTGAGCATCCTTCCACCCAAAACTACGCCCTGTTCAAGCACCCGCCAGTCTCTCCTTTGCCCCATCTCCCTCCTCCTCACTGCCAGTCCCACTTTTCCAGCCCAAAGTCACCCATTTCCATGCTCAACAACGTGATCTGCCTCAGCCAAGGCGGATTTCAGCATTGCCACAAGGTCTGAGCTGTTTCCTTCAGCCAGGGAATGGGCACAGGGGAGCAGGGCAGGGACCCAGTTCTCAGGGAAAGACTGAAGGAAACTCTCTGGTTTCAAGAAAAAACACAGGACAGAATGAAATCAAGCAAATCCCCTCAGCAAGGGCTGGCAGCACCAACCTTGGGGGTGCAGGGAGGACTTGACTCAGCATCCCTCTGTCTTTAACCACCACAGCTTTCATTTACAGCTACTCCAGCAATCCCCTCCTCAGGTTTTGATTGTGGGTTTTCCCCCTCCCTTTTTTAAATGTCCGCATGTAGAAAAGAAATCCTAACTGTCCTTTCAACAGATTGCCACAAACTGCTCAATTCCAGTTTCCCAACCGAGAGTTCTGCTTGATTTTTGCAGTAATTGCCCTTATCCCTCGCTTTCTGAGCACACTAGTAAGTACAGTCTGTCTTAAGAGCTTCCAGCAGCACCCTAAAGCTTTCGAGTTACTTTTCCCTAACGCCCTCCCCAACATGAAAGTGTTGCTGTTTGAAAATTACTGTCATTTGGTAATTTGAATTGAAAAACGCTCAGAGAAAGATTTTCACTGCCTCCTCTTCCAACTGCCAGCAAACTCCTGATGCCTTCATTCCTCCAAAGATGGACAAACAAGCACGAAGGGAGATTTGGGAGGGCAACCTGCCTTGTGGAAAGCACCACCCTGCAGAGCTGAAAGGTCTATTTGAGTTTAAAACGGGAATTTTCACTCCCTGCTCTCATAAAGCTTTGCCTCCCCGCTGCTTTCCTCACCTGACACAAGGAGCCAGCATTCCCCGGGAACAGCAAGGCAGGGATTTGCCGGGGAGCGCTCCCACCAGCGCCGTACATGCCTGCCACGGGGATGTACACAGCCAAAACCCTCGGCTTTGGATGGGGGCAACCAACCGAGAGAGAACGGGCTTCAAGCAAGCGGGCTGCCAGGGTTACCGGGGCACATTAGGGGCGGCTCTGTGGCATTAATGGGCAGCAGAGTCCGGGGGCAGGCGGAGCAGCGGTACCTGGGATGACGGTGGGCTGCGCCGAGGTGCGGAAGGCGTAGTGGGCCGGCTTGGACTTGCCCTGCTGGTTCTCGGCTATCACGTACACCTCGTAGTCGGCGTTCCAGTCCAGCGACTTGAGCATGACGTGGTCGCTGCCCGACGGCAGCCGGATCTCCGGCTTCCACTCCGAGGAGTGCTTCTGCAGGGGAGGGACGGGGCACGGCGTCAGGAGCGCCCCGCGGGCTCGGCAGCGGCGCCGCCCCGCACAGACACCCCCGAGGGGTGCCAGGGATGGGCCGGGCTCTGCTCAGCCTCACAGGCCGTGGACTGAAACACAGCGAGCTCCACCTCCACGTGAAGCGGAATTTCTTTCCATGGAAGCGGCGCAGCACCGGAACAGGCAGCCAGGAAGAGTTTCCCTCTCCGGAGACATCCCAAACCCACCTGCACATGTCCAGCCTTGGCAGGGGGCTGGACTGGGTGATCTCCAGAGCTCCCTCCAACCTCAGCTGTTCTGGGAGTCAGTGAAACCTTCACATGCTGATGGCTCTGAGTGGAGACGCCAAAGCAGCCTCTCTCCTGCTCAGAATCCTGCTTTCTGAGAAGAAATCCCCTCGCTTCCCCCTCTCATCTTTGCCCCATCACTAAACTACTTTCAGAGGGCAAAAGCTGCAACTTCTGCTCCTCTTCGCCCTGCAGAAGTGCTCTTTCATATCTCAGCATGTCAGATTTAAACCATCTTGAGTGACAAGAGATTTCTCTCTTAAATTCACCCCCTCCAAGAGCCCAGCGAGCCCAGAGCAGCCCGGGCCGTGCCACACTCACAGCTTTGTACTTGATCAGGTAGTGCCTGATGGGGGAGCCACCATCGTCCTGCTTGATGACGTTCACTTTGATGGAGTTCCCATCCTCTCCTATGTGCCCTTCCAGCTTGGGGGCGCTGGGTTCCCCTGCAACAATGGGGATTCAGGGTTAGTTGTGGGGGAAAAAAAAGCATTATCAAGGAAAAAGTACTCGTCAAAATCAGAAAAATGCTTCATTATCCTCAGCTCAGGGTAGCAGCTGACCCAGACACAGAGGACACCGTGTGTTTGGGGTACAAATATTCGCCACACCCAAGTATTTCTTGCATTTGCAACACCAAATTTCCATTTTTGTGTGTGCTGGAACAGAGTCAGAGTGGAGGAGATCCCACCCTCCCCCAAGAACATCCCCAAGCAGTGACCAGCTCCTCGCTGCTTTTGTTTGAAGAACTGCTGTGAAACACCTGGCAAACATCACAAAGGGCTCTTTGGCTGCTCCTGTGGGCTGGGATGTAAAGAGCATCACTGGAAAGGACCTTGTGCCTCTCCCATAGACCCAGGTCTGCACTTCGAATTTGGTGAGGGGTTCTGGAGCTGCTGGAGCAGAGATTCACTTAAATGAGGGTGAAAACACTGAGCAGAACCCCAGTGCACACCCTCCCACTCAGCCTGCACTGGGGGGACTCCAGCGGGTACTGGAGAGACCTGGACCCCTTCACTCTTCTGGAACGACCATTTTTAGGAGAAAAAAGCTATCATCTCCCAAACTGCACCCCTGCCATCAGCAGAAAATGGAAATGTCCCTTCCTTCTGCAGGGCATGCTGATTTACAGCCCCAACCCTGCAACCCACAGCTCCCAAACTGCTTCTCCTACTCAATTCCTCAATTCCTCCACGCCTGGGAGGATCCCAATCCCACCTTGCACCTCTGCTAAAAATGCCAAATACAGAAGGTCTGATTCCATATTTAGACCCCCTGGAGTTGTGCCCAGCTTCTCATGGGCAGCACAGGCATTCCTGAGCGGCCAGAGGAAGGCTCATCTTCCAACATCCTTCCAAAGTTCATCTTCAGAAGGAATTTGAAGCCCTTTCGCCTCCCTCCTCCCTTTCAAAGGAGTATGAGCACAATTTTTTTGTGAAATACCAATGGGAAAACTGCAGCACCCGGGCTGAAACTGCGATTTAAGATGCATTCCATTTCCTTGCACTGTTCCACGAAGGGAATCAATCCCACACTCAGGAGCGTGGGACACACACATTTGTGTTTCACAACACAGCAACTCCTCTGACAGGTGTAGAGAGGCAACACTCCTTTTTTCCAGGTTATATTCTGCTTTTCCAAATCCTTTCCTCTGCCTTTATCCCCATTACAAGGCTCCCACACTCCCTGGACATTCCAGACGTGGATTCCACCCTGGGACAGCTTTCTCAGTGTACACTGAACATAAAAAGGTGACACAAGGCTGGTTTAAGGCACAAATAAACAGGAAAACTTCATCCTCACCTGGGCATATTGAACACATCAGTTAACCAAGCAATTCTATTTTTTCCCTCAATCCCAAAAGACGAACAGCAGCACAAAGTCCCTGCTTCTGACTGTGGAGTTGAGTGGAAGGAGCTATTCTGCAGTAACTGTGTCGTGGTCAGTCACCAGTACCTCACAGAACCCAGGGGCAAAGGCCTGGCTCTGTCCCTTTGTGCCCCCCAGCAGCTCCCAGGACAGGCAGGGGCACTCGTGGCTGCGGGGCTGGGTGAGCCCTGAGGCACCCGAGACCCCCGAGCAGCAGGGCTGAATTCTTGCCCTGTTTGAGGCAGAGGGACAGAACGAGAGCAGCATCTCCTCGGTCCTTTCCCCCCTCATCTCAGAGATAATTAGTAATGAGTACAGAGATTCTGAAGTGCTAAGGGAACGCTGCACTTACAGAATCTGACCTTTCATCTAACACAGGCTGGAATTTTTTTCCCAGTGATTGAGCACCAAGACTAATAGGAACATCCTTTGAAAAGATGCTTATTCTTGATTTTAAATGTCAGAGATGCTGCCGTACTTTAGACACAGCCATTCCCATGATTAATTACCTGCTCTGCTGAAACTTTTCTTCCTTTTCTTCACTTTGAATTACCTAATTTCTAGCTCCTGATTGACTCCTTCCTCCCCCAATAGTTTAAATCCATTTCTGCTTTGAGAAACATTTCTCTTCAAATAAAAGAACACTCCTAAGGGCTGAAAACCAACAGGTGGAGCAGGGCAAGCCCTGGTAAAGAATAGTTTTCTCTCCATAAATACATATTTATTTAATTTATCTCAAGCAGGTGGATGCAATCCAGACACAGGGCTGTAAAATTAAAACTGGGTTAGTGTGTCAAACAGAGGAGGAAGAAGTTTAGTGGGAAAAGTTTAGTCCAGCAGAATCAGCAACCCTATAATGAGTGAAAATGTGAGTAGCTGAAGAGAGAAGGTGGTCAGCAGCAGGTTAGAGAAGGGCCTCATGCTCAGCCATGCATCCTCCCTGCAGCACGGGGCTGCAAAGCAAACCAGCAGCACAGGGGTGCCTCATGCCAGGGCAGCTCCCGCTCACACACGGCAGAAATCGGCCCGTCCCAGCCTCCTCAGAGCATTTCCCAACCTTTAAAACAGGGGAATCCTTCAAGGATGCTGCTGCTTGGCCGGGTGAGAGCCAGCAGCTCCACACAGGCCAGGCTTCCTCTGTATCATCCTCAAACATCTGATTAAAACCCTCTCTGTGCAGGAGCGGGGCAGGACCTTGAGCTCCCAGTGACAAGGCCGAGGGATTGAGGCTGAGCCACGTTCAAACTTCACCCCCAGAACACTCAGCAAAGGAAAAAAGGCCCCAAACAGGTGAGAGAAACCCGGGGAGAAGCTGTGCCTTCCCTCCCAGCAGGCAGGTGTAACTCACAGGAAGGCAGCAGCCTTTGCTGCGCTGGGAGCCCAGGACAGCCCATCCCTGCAGCACCCCTGCCAGGGCTCACAGTCCAGGGGGAGCTCAGCCATCCCCTCCCTGGGCTCCAAATGAACTCAGGGCGAGTCTGATCACTGAAATAAGGACTTTTCTCCAGGCTCTCAAAGCCTGAATGGCTTCCCAAACCTGCTGGTGGGAGGGGAGCCGAAGGCAGCGCTCTGAGCCATTACATTTCCAATTTATTTTTCATCCACTCCCTGCTAAGCCATTAGCACCAATCATCTCCTGCCGCAGGGAAGCAGGAAATGTTTCCTGTATCCTCTCAACCCTTTGGTTTCTGTTCAGTGCTTCCCTGCCCTAACACTGCTCTGTTGGATTTCAGAAGTTCTTGTTTTTATCATGTTTTTCAGAGGGTGCCACAAGCACCGGGAGCGGGTGCAACTTGAGGCGGGGAGAGAAGAGAATATGAAAAATCTGCAGTTTTAAACTGAGCTTAAATCCTTGCCCAGCTGGCAGCAAGGAAAGGTCCTGAATCCTCCCTGTGCTCAGAGAGGAAAACTGGCAATTTCTGCAGCAGAGGAGCGAGGAAAGGGCCGATTTCTGCAATCTCCGAGCACCACGTAAACAGGACTGGGAACAGACACCAGGGAGAGCCTCCACGAGGGGCAAAAACACAGAGAAAGAACAGGCTGGGGGTCAGGGGGCACATGAGGGAGGCAAACACCAGCAGCAGAAATAAGAAACAAAACCAGAACGTGCAGAAACGAGACAGCCAATCTCCCATCCTCCTGGAACTCCAGCAGAGGGAAGAGACCGGGGACAGGCTCCTTCTGGGCATGCAGTCATGTGGGAAGGTTACTGGTGTTAGTTTGGTTTTCCTGGCAAACCCCAGCCTAAATCCTTTCCTGGGGCTTGGTCCCAGACAAAAAGGTGATTCCAGAACTCCTGGATTGCAAAAAGCCAATCGCTCCCTGGTTCTCACAATTCCTCGTTGGGCTGGGGCAGCAGAAAAGCAGCAGCTTCCCTCCCTCCCCCCGCCGAGACTGTGCACAGAGCGAAGCTGCAAAAATCCCAGCGCTTCAGGAACTGCTCTTCACCACCCCACACTTTGCTGGAGACTGATTCCATCCCCAGGAAGTGCCAGGGTCAATCATTTGCTTCTTGATTTGATGGGGATCAGCAGCTCCGGTGAGCTGAGCTCAGGTTCAGCCCTTGCCAGGCTCCCAGAGACTCCGTGGGAGGAACGAGGGGCTCTGGCAGGAAAAGTGCAGCAGCACCTCTGATGCGAACTGTGTGAGGTCTGGCTCCCACCAGGAACTCTGTGTGTGCTATTTTAAATGTATTTACGTGTAGCATTTTATATAGAGAGAGTATTTTACAACAGCATTTTATATAGAGTATTTTATAATACATCTCTCATTATAGCTACGCTTAAGTTTCACTCACAATAAAAAGAAAATTATTTCTTAAATCAAATTGTGACACGCTTCCCAATCATCAGATTTCACAGACAGAGAATTCAAGATTATTTTGGAAGGCTATTAAACATGTACAGTGTGAATGTGTGCACTTATCTCTCTACAATGGGGATTTTATAGGGTCAAAATGCTGCTAAAGCAACAGGAGAGAGGCTGCTCCCAGGATGCGAGCCCCAATTTCCCATCAAATTCAAGTCTGTGGTTGGTACCCTGAGAGGCAAAAGGATTTTGGCCTTTGGTGTTCATTCCAGAGGTTTTTTAGCACCTTCCTGGGACAGTTCCTTGCTAGACTCTGACAATGAAGAAGCAAATGACTGAGCCAGGTGATTTTTTGGGGTTTTTTTCCTGTTTTCCCTGCAAGTTTTTTCCAGCTCAATGCAGCAGCCTGAAGTCAAGCTCTTCCCATGCAGACAGTGACGAGCAACTCCTCCAAAAAGGCTCGGTGGGAAAGGATTTTTTTTTTTTTTGGAATTTGGAGATCCCGGAGGGGAATCCTCACCCCAAAAATCTAGGCAACCAATCAGAACAAAGTATTTTACCTTCTGTTCACCAGCGAGGACGACATCATCAGCACCATGCAAGCCACATGACAAATTCACATGATACGCACGCACATGAGTTTGGTTGAAAGGAAAGTGGAGGAGGTCACATGGAAAATACAAAAAAATTAAAAAACTGATGTAAACAATGGGCAAGGGAAAAAAATCCACAACAGAATTACAGAGTAAATAAAAATAGGAGCAAAATTAAATTAGCCAGCATATATCAGAAACACTGGGGGGACAGCAAAACCGCCTGGAAAATAAGAATATTAAACCACAGCAAGCACTGAGTTATGGCCTTGTGTTAGGCACAGCTGCGTCACTGCTTAGTCATACAAAGAACAAAAGGAACAAAAATCACTGTGATGTGTGCCAGGACTGCTGGAGGGATCCACAACACTGCTGGGAAGAAAAGGGAATATTGTTATTCCAGGGCAGCGGAGGCGAAAGGGTCAAAACCAGCCCAGAACGAGGACAAACCCTGGCACCCCACGCTGGTGTGTCCTCCCTCTGCAGCACAAACGTGCTCCTAAACAACAACAACAACAACAACTGCAAAGGAGAAAACCCTGCCGAGGTGACCAGTGCCAAGGACAGATTTCCATCCAGGAGCTGCGGCTTCACTGGGGTCAGTGGGGGCCACCGAGGGGTCGGGGTGTGCAGGGGGGCTCTGCCAGCCAGGACAGGGCAATCCATCACCAGCAGGGCCCGAGGAAGGCAGCAGCTGCTGGGAGAGATGGAGGAGTGCAGGGAGAGTGGCAGGGAATGGGAAACATCAGCTGCCAGCGCGGAGCGGAGCACTCACGCTCCGCTCTCCTTCCCCAAATCACTTCACAACCCGCACTTCTCCTGCTCGTGCCTCTGTCTCATCCTAATGGGGCTACTCCACAGTGCTCTGGTAGTTCCCTGTTAATTTGATGCACAGAGAATTAAACCCTTAATCTTTTGGGTGCTTGTCTCTGACAAGATTAAGGACAGACCATTAGCGGGGAAAAAACTGATGGCACAAAATGTAAAATCCATTTGTTACAGCCAAGCTCTCCATCCATTCTCTTTAAACACAGACTCAGAGAACTCTGGGCACTGTGAAGGAGGGAGGTTTAAGAGTTACTGTGAGATTGCCTGGAAGGGAAATCCGTGTCTTCTGGTCAGGAAGAAACATCCCCCAAACTCCAGTAAGCTCAGTATAACCTGAGATTTCAAAACAGGCCAGAGAGGCTGCCTGAACTCGTGAGAGGAAGCTTTCGGTAAAGATCAAGGGCAGAATTAGCAGCATAAATAGAATGAAATGGTTTGGGTTGGAAGGAACCTTAAAGATTATCCAGTCCTGGGCAGGGGCACTTTCCACTATCCCAGGTTGCTCCAAGCCTTGTCCAACCTGAAAAAAAAATCCCCTTTTTCAAGTGAGCTCAACCACTGCAAGGCAAAACAGATCCCAGACAGGAGAGAGCTGCAAGAAAAACGTCAAAACTGGTACAGAACTATTTACTGGAGCAACCTCAGAGGGTTAAACCCAGACACATTCCCAAACCTCTTCCATGCCTACACACACCTCCCACGTGCCACTGATCCCACCGAGCCCAAGCCCCAACAAGCCAGTGAAGAAAACTCTGCAGCCTCATTAGGTTTCTGTCCCTGCCTCTGGTGCCACAGAGCAGCTCTCATTTCCTAATTGCTCCTGGTTTCATTCACTGAACCCCCGAGGTGAGGCAAGGGGAGGGCACAGCTCACTCACGGCAGCAGCAGTAATTAAATGATGCAGAGCTGGAGGAGCATCTGCCCCGTGCCAGTGCCCTTTCTCTGCTGTTGAATTTCACATTTTCACAGGCTGCAGCACAGCCCAGCATACAAATGTGGGGAGTGTGTGCATGAACGGAGTGAATACACAAACAACAGCCCTGCTCCTGCTCAGAGCACAGCCTGAACCTCAGTGCAGGTGAAAAGGGGAACTTTCGCCCTCAAAAAGCCAACACCCCTCCTCCTCCTCACACAGCCCCCACACCAAAAAACTGTGGAAAATGTTTATCATTAATTAGCTCTTCAGAACTTTTCTGGGTAAAGAATTTCTTTCTTTAAGAACAAAATGTTCTGTAAAACATGAACCCAACGTTTTCCCTCCAAGGGAAGCTGTCTCCAGCCCACACATGAACAGCCAGAAGGAGTCTCTGCCTCTTGAGGAATAAAGGATGATTAGCAGACCCTGCCCTTCGCCCTCTCCAGCCCATCCTCTAAGTCTGACAGGAATTAAAAGGTCTCTTCAGCACTTGAGTGCGCCAGGGATTGGGGTTTGGCACTTTATAAATAAAAATTACTGCACAAGGAACATGCTGGTTGTGGGCACTGGCAGATACAGGACATTTAAAGCCACGTGTAAGATCATGAAATGTGCCAGTCATAAATGCAGTATTAATTACAACTAATTATAAATTCCTGTGACTGACCATACTCTCCTCTCCCTCCATCCCAATCCTCAAAATCATCCCACACTTCATGCTTTTAGTGTTTTCCATTCAGAAGCAATGCACCGTTTCTAACCCACCTCAGGTAAATACCCCAGTGAGCCCATATTCCCACAAACACACTCTTTATTATTGCAAACTCAAAACACACACATGCAACAGGTAAACTTGGATCTTCCTTAAAAATGCTTTTCTTCTTCTTCCTTGACCACCCCACCAATAAGGGAGTCTGAACACAGTTTCCATCTCAGATCGGGATTTCTTGGGAGGTCTGAGACCTCTTTTAAGGCAAGCAGGGCCCTGGGGCTAAGCTGGGATCTCTCCTGCAGGATATTCTACCTCCTCATTTGCATCTTCTTCCAGCATCCAAATCCCTAATTTTAATACCAACTGCATCTCCCCATATTCAAAGCAAACAGAGCAAGGCAGGGCAGCAAAAGGAAATCATTTCATCCACATCCCTTTTGCAAAGGCAGCTTTAACGCTAAAACGGGCAACAGGAAAGGAAAACATTCGTTTTGGAAATGGTAATTTGGGGTTTTCTTCCTCTTTCTCTCCCTCTCTGTGCTTCATCTAAATCTCTTATTCCCATTTTTCAGCCTGTGCTCAGTGGAATGAAGGGCAGAGGGGGACAAGTGGCACCATGCTGGGATCCCAACGTGCTCACACAGCAAACTGCTGTTAACAGACACCAAACAACGCCCCAGAGCCCCGGAATTCCCTGGATCCGGGGCTCCAGCAGCACAGGCAGCACTCCAGAGCAAGGGGAGCCGTCCCCAGCTACTCACTCGGTGCCGCGGAGCTCGGGGATGCGGCGGGAGGCTGGGCTGCTACGGAAACAGAAGGATGGACAGGACACAGTCACGGTGAGACACTCCACGGGAATCAGGGGGAGAGGCAGGGCCAGGGGTGACAGGAGGGGGAGAGAGGGGAGGGTGACACCGAGCCCCTGTGGCAGGGCTGTGTCACCCACAGAGGCTGCAGAAATCCTGCCCTGCCTGCAGGGAGGGGAGTCCTGGCAGCCCCAGGGCCCTCCAGGGGACAAGGAAGGCGGCCTGCCCTGAGGCTTCCTTCATCCTGAACAGTTCTGAAGCTCGAAATCCCCGTTTTTGCCCCCTTTTGGTCCCAACCAGCCCATTAATGGAATATTTGGGGTGGCCTCTAGGAGCAGTTCCTGAGGAGAACTGACCCCCTGCTCCTTCCCACCTCCCTGCACAACACCCAGGGAACACAGAGAGAGGAGGAAAATAGATCTAAGAACCCTAAAGGTGCGAGCACCTCGGGAAATAAATGAGTTTGGAGAGAAGCCTGCACTCCCCAAAGCACAGACTGTGCAAGCACTGACACCAGGCTTTCCAGGGCAGAAGGACAAGGAATGTCTTTGCCTCCACAAGTCCTGGGAAGAACCCAGCAGGAGGGACACGAGCTGGGAGGGATTTCTTTGTTAGCGCCCACAAAACCTTTCACACCAAAAGAATTCTCACTGCTGTGCCTCCAGCAGGCAGAGAACTGCACGGACACGAGGAGGATAAATCAGACCTTGGGAAGCTGCAGAGCAGCTCCAGGGAGAGAGGTTTGGGGGAGAAAAAACCTCCAGGGAAGCAGGAAAACAGCCAGGGGTGTTAGAAGTGCACCACACTCAGCGAGGAGACCATGCAGAGCACACAGGGGCAAACCCCTCCTGCCATACTCACTCTCTGCTACACGGGAGGTGGGGGCAGCAGCACTGGCTAAAGAAAGAGAAATAAAGTGAGCAAAGGGAGGGGATTCCTGCAAAATGCTGCCAAAAACCAGGAAACGAGAAGATTTGGAACGTGGGGGTGATTTTAGTGTTGGTTTGCTGGCCTGGGGGGTTTGTACACGAAGATGTTTTGGTGCCAGCCCCACACACAGCTCGCACACACTCGGGGTTGAACACACTTTGGGCTCAAAAAACCCCCAGGAAAAAAATCCTGCTCCTCAGGCCTTGGTCTGGCTTCAGGTTCGTAAGGAAAAGGAAAGGAAGAAAAGCAGCAAGTTGTTCAAATGAAAATACAAACCCAGGTCAACTCAGACACTCTCCCAACCCCCAGAACTCTCATCTGTGCCAGGATAATACAGAATTATCACTAATTACCTCATGGAGAGGCCCTCTAAGATAGACAGAAACTGCTTTTACTTATTGAGGGAAATTAAATAAATCAAAATGACTTCAGACTTTTCCCAGCAGGCATTAAAAACTGTGTCAGGTTTTACATTCAGGCAGAAACCTGAAATGATAGGGCAAGGAAAACGAGTGGCTTTGGTTAATCTAAGCTGTAAAATTCCTGAAACATCTCTGTGACCTTCAAATCCCACTTGGGGGGACACAAATTCTTCCTGATTGTGGCTCTGCCCACAAACAGGTGATTGGAATTCCAGCAGAGATGGAAAAAAAGGGCATTTCTGTGGTGCCATTTCCGTAGTCAGGATCCAAGATGGGCTCTGGGAAGGAGCAGAGAGAGAACTGGAGGAGAACACAGTGCCCAGGATGATCCCAGCTGCAAAGCTTGGAAGAGCAGGATGAATTTGTAAATGAAAAATGGGTTAAAGGAGGAAGAACTGGAACTTACCCTGCAGCTGGGGAGCACAGAGGGACTGACAGCCCATGGCCACATTAAAGCAAAAGGAAAAAAAGCAAAAGACTCCAGTACAAAAGTGATGGAATGTTCTGCAAAGCCACCTACCTGTCCCCAGGTGAGGGCCGTGAGGCTGGGCAGACAGGTCTGGCCGTGGGGCTGCAACAGAGCTTTTAATGGTTTTTTCCTCTCTTCTCAACTGGATTTTTCCCCTTTTCCTGCAGCACTGATGTGGATCCCCAGCCCTGCTCTCCCTGGGGGGCTGCTCATTATCTCCAATTCAGAAGGGCCCCAATCCTCAGCCTCTAACCCTGACCACGATCACCCTCGTGTAATTATTTCTCCTGGAATTAACAGGCTCCAGGTATTTTCAGACTGCACAAACGTTCTGGAAATGCCTCCCAGGTGACTCCCTAACGACTGCAATTTGCAGTCCTGCCTGTCCATCTGTCCATCCATCCCTCCCCTTCCTGCTCCACTAAACCCAAGCTTTTGTCCAATGCAGTGTTTAAGGGGGAACGGCACAAGCGCGATTCAAAATTG
Source organism: Oriolus oriolus (assembly GCA_013400235.1). Lineage (NCBI taxonomy): Eukaryota > Metazoa > Chordata > Aves > Passeriformes > Corvidae > Oriolus > Oriolus oriolus. The sequence goes on from VXBT01000669.1 coordinate 1,307,672, forward strand.
GGGTTAAAAATAAAAATATAAAAAAAACCCCCTCTCCTGTTTTTTACTTTAGGAGTCTCTAACAATGTGACAGCAGCTTCTTTGAGCTTGTCCTTGTAATCCTGGGAACAGCAGCAGCTCCCCACAAGGATGCATTGATAAATGGAATAATGCTCAGTGGGATAAAGATGTTTTTTAGCTCCATTGATCAGCTCTGATTGGAAAGGCAGAAAGCTCTGGAGCCATCTCAGTGTTTCACTCACAACTACACAAATCCATTACATTTCTGACTCATTCTGCATTGGGGAGGGGGGAACATGCCTTTTTTTTTAATTTAGTATGAGATTTATTTATTTAATCACACAATCTACACAAGTGCTGGAAGACTGTTCAGTGGTAAAAATTACTAGTGAGGAGAGGAAAAAAAATTTCAATTTTTTTCTTCAATTTTGTGCTTTCAAAATTGTGGAGATATTCAAAATTTTTAAGTTTTTGGCTGGCTCTGGTCTAATCCAGATCTGCAATTTAGCTGAATTGATTTCCCTGAATTATCTCAATATCATTAAAATTGAACAGTTTTTAATGGACTCATAAATATGAAGCCTTCCACTACTCCACTCTGTAGTCAACAAGCTAACTACTATTATTATTTTTATTATTATTATTATTAGATAATAACTACAATAAATATTTCAATTGCATGCTTTAGAGCACAGACAAAGAGTTAACCCTAATTCTGCTCTAAAACAGAGCACAGTGACTACTCCAGAGTCAGTGTTGTTAGGAAACGGACACTACCAGTTACTGCAATCCTAAAGCCCCTGAGAGGAAAAAAGGCACTAAATTAAAAGCTAAAAGTTCTGGGTGTTAGAGGAACACTTTAAAAACACAAAGAGAGAGTGAAAGAAATGCAGAGAGCACTTACGTGGGTGAGGGATGCCTGCGGTTTATCCATGGATGGGACACAGACCAGAAACAAAATAAAAAGACAGAGATAGACACACACGCAAAAAAATAAATGTAGAAGATGTGAGAAGAGGAGACAGAGAATGTGGAGCTGGGAAATCACAATCCCAGGTGCGTCCTGCTCAGCAGGGATGGGCAGGAGGTGGCAAAGCGGAGCCCGGGCACAGCTCAGGGGCCTCCAGACATGCTCGGGGTGGGCTGGGAACTGGCAGCCCCAGGTCCAGCAGAGGGGCTGCAGAGAGAATTGCAGCAGAGCTACAGAGCAGCTACACAGGGCTGGGAACGACGGGGGCAGGGCTGAGTGCAGCGGGAACGGGAAAGAAGAACCACGGGAGAACCACCTCTCCCTGCCTGCTCTGGTCACATCTCTCCTCCCCGCTCCACTTTTTCAGTTTTTGCCTCTTTTCCTCCTTCCCACCTTGAAGAACTGCCTGGTTTTACTTCTTTCCTGGAACAGAAGACAGTGCTGGGCACAGCAGAACGTGAAAGATGGCCCAGAGAGAGCAGAGAAGAGCCTGAGGAATCCATGGAACCCCCTCCAGCGCTGCACGGGCACCTCAAAGCAGGATGTGCAGAACAGAGCAACCCTGCCTCCCTTCTCCTTCCACAGCCCAAGGCCAGTCCTGTGCTGAACGCCTTAATTTGCAAAACAAACCAGCCTTGTGACAGTGACATCACATTCTCTGTGACCAAAACCCTTCTCAGCTGCTTTTTCTCATTGAAATTCTCCTTTACACGGTCCCTTCTCTTTGGCAACACCAAGGTTGAACTGGAAACGCCAACCAGTGCAAATAAAACAATCCCTCTGCCTCCTCCCTTCAAAGAAGACTTTTAATTATCACCAAAATCCACTACAACCCAAAACCACGGAGAAAACAAAGGGTGCAGCGAGGTCAGTGAGAGAGAAAAGGTGTGATCCATGCGCGGCAGAGATTCCCTGGGGAGGTCCAGGAGAGAGGGGCAGAGGGGGCTGGGCTGTACTTACGGACTGGCTGCGTCTTGAACTCGGCGGGCAGGCTGAGCTCGCCCACGCCCTTGCCATTGACTGCCGACAGCCTCACTGCGTACGTGGTCTCAGGCTTCAGCCCCGTGATGGTCACCATCCCCTCCACGTTGGCTGGGGCAGAAACAAGGGGGGGAAAAAAAAAAGCAAAGAAAAGCTCAGGACTCAAAGAAGGAAATAAACGGAATCTGTTTTCCCCACGCAGGGAGAAAAGAGATAAATAAACCTGACTCTAGCTGGGATCACATCACTCCGGTGGGGACCTACACCAAGAATTTCAGCTCCACACAGGACTGGTGGTGGAAGATTCAGCCCTGGAGTAGAACTCTCCTTTTCACAGTCCTCCCCAAATCAAAATTCTTTCCCTTTATTTGACTCCAAGATGGATTTTATGCAGTGAGCACTGCTATAGATCGCTTCAACAAGACAGGTTTGCTGCTGGAACAGCATAATTCATTTTCCAAGGGGGACTAAGGGGTGACAGATGGGGGTTGAAGAACCTCCTGTGGGAAGCAGCGAGTGAATACTTTTATTCCAAGCACAGGGTTCTTCACCTTGCTCAGACAGGTCTGTGACAGAGCTCTCAGCACAGCCCAACACCCATTTCCACCTGAAAATTCCAGGTGTCACTCACAGCAAATGTTTAAAAACCTGTCTGGGGCCTCCAGCCTGAACCCTCCACCCTCCCTGGCTTTTCCCTAAAGGAAAATCAATTATTTTCAGTGCAGGTGGGGAAGGAACCAGGTTTTTTTGTCGTTCCTACCTTCCTTGGCATCATAGAGCCTGGAGTGCCACTCGCCCTCGCCCAGGGCCCTCCACTCTGCCTTGTACTTGAGGATGGGCACCCCGCCCGTGGCCTCGGGCTCGTCAAACTCCACCTGGGCACTGCTGGAGTAGGGCTCCACTCTGCCGATGGAGGGGGACGAGGGGGTGTCTGGGGAGAAGGGACAACGGTGAGACACAGGCAACTGGGGAAGGGAGCTCCGGTGGCAACTGGGAACAGCGGACACCCCCCCCCCGGCTTCGTGCAGCAGAGGAGGGCAGGGCTGAGGCTCGCAGAGTGTTTAGGCAGCTTTTAACAATGTTAGTTAGTGCAGTGATCTTCATTTTGTCTCCTCTCTGAGAGGCTGGAGACTCTCAGCCCCTCCTCCAAAAGAAAACAATCAGGGCAGTGCAGCAAAAGCCTCCTGGGTGCCACTCTGTGCCCACAGTCCCTTCCACCGGGCACTGCAGTGCAGAGCTCGAGCATTCCCAAATCTGCCTCCGTGGCAGCCCTGGAACCCCTCCCAGGGGCTGGCACAGCTCTGAGGCTCAGATCCCGCACTACAGCTGCTGGGAGGGGGATTTTGCTGATTTGGGGTGCACAAATCAAAGCTCACAGCTCTGACAAAGCGCTCTGGGAGCACAGAGAGGAATGGGCCCCTGAGAAACAAGGGAACAGAGATGCTGAGCAGCTCCAACCCAACACGAAATCCATGAACAGCCTCTCTGAAGGCTCTCCTGCTACCCCAGCAGCACAAACTAGCAAAGCAGGGTCACTCTGCCACCTGCTGACACATTCCCTGCCCTCCCTGCTCACCTGCCTGCACCAGGATGAACTCGGAGGACTCCTGACCGATGCGGTTCACAGCAGTGCAGTTGTAGTTCCCAAAGTCATTCTCTGAGTCTGGGGTCACCTGTGGGGGGAAGGAAGGCTCAAACTCTGATCACAAAAGCTTTTCACTCTGCCAAGGCACCCCAAATTCAGCTGGGAAGAAACTACAATAAAATCCAGGTGTTTGTGCTCCCAGGGCTGTCCATGTGGGAGAGAACTGCAGTGGGGAAAGATCAGAGGCCAGGAGGGGCTGTGTCTTCTTGTTACCTGATTTTCTTTATCTTCCATTTCCTGATTTTCTTTATCTGCTATGGCCTGATTTTTCTCAGCATTTGTATGCTAGAAACACCACCCCAACTTCATTTCTACCAACAGAACAACACTTAATTCCTTCAACATCGATTATTTGACGGCACTGAGCCCTCCTGGCTTGTCCTCACCTCCAGGTAACTTGCTGAGGGGGTGTTGTAGATCTTGATGTTGCTGTAGTTGGAGCTGGGAAGGAGCTGCCCGTCCCGGAACCAGGAGATGACAGCGCTGGGGTAGGCAAACACCTCACAGGTGATGTTCACTTGGTTTCCTTCCCAGGTGTACACGGCCACAGGGCCCTGGAGCTTGGGGGCATCTGAAAGACACATTTGGGCAGGCAATTGGAGTCAGCCGAGCTCCCAAAGCAGCCCAGGCAGCCTCACTGTGAGGATCCCTTGGCTGGAGTCCACCTTAATGCGGGAAAGGGACTCTAATATAGGAAATGGGAACTGTCCTCTCATCCGGGGGGATGGGGAGTGTCTCTTGCTGAAGGGCATGAAGAGAAAACCTGCTCAGCCCCCAAGCTGCTCCTGCGCAGCGTGGGAGGAGCAGACAGCAGGACGGATCTGGGAAATCGCGCCAGGAAAGTTGTTCTAGGGGAGAATTTTGATTCCCAGCAAACGGGACCGCAGCAGATCCGTGGTGAGGTGCGAAGAGCATCCCAGCTGGGGACAGCCGGAGCAAACACTGCACCGTCTCAGACCGAGACTTTTACCAGGCCGAGCTGCTTCCACACCCCCAGCACCACCCACACCCCCCAGGGCAGGGACAGGGAAGGGAACAGCTCCCTGCAAACCCGCCCAGCCCGCTTACACTGCACTTCCAGGTACATGGCCTGCGAGTCCTGCCCGATGGTGTTGCTGGCCGTGCACACGTACTCGCCCGCGTCCGTGTACTGGATCTCCTTGAGGGTCAGCGAGGACACGCGCGCGTGGCTGCGCACGATGATCCGCCCGTCCAGGGTCTGCACGGGAGGGGAACGCGGTCACGGGCCGAGCCCCGAGCCCCCGGGGCGGCCCGAAGGGACGGCACAAACCCTCCCTCACGCCAAGCCCGCAGTACTGGGGGGATCGCCCCGCCCGAGGCCGGGGGAGCCCACGAGAGGCAGGTCCAAGAGGTTCCCTGTCACGCAGGGCCCGCTGCGGTGGCTCAAAGCACTCAGGAGAAGGGGAGAACATGAAAAGAAGGACCAGGTATCAGCTGCTACTACACATCTGAGAACAAAGTCAAGCTTCTCCCCAGAATGGGAACTGCAGAGATCCAGCTCTGGTTAAAAAGTTTTGCCAGCATGCAAAGAGAAAAAAACAAGGAAACCTCCCCAACAGCTTCCAGTCAGAGAATCCAGCCCTTCCTGTTCTCTCAGCAATTCTGGTTTTATCTCAGTGTCCCTGAAATGGGTAAGGAAGAACAGATCCAGAGCTCAGAGTTGAATCAGGCAAAAAGGAAGCTCAGAACTTTCACCTGAACGTGGCACATGAAGAGAGGAAAGCGCAGTGAAAAGGGCAAGGAAACCTCTAGAGACAGCCCTGCCTCAAGAAAATTCCAGAACCATTTCCCACACGCAAGAGAGTGTGGGGATGCCACTGACAGAGAGACAAGGAATGTAAAATCCAGGGGGATTGCCAGGAGACTGCACCCACCCCACCACCCCAGGCTGGGTATTTTCCTCTCCAGTTTGTCACCAAAGCCCACCTGCTCCCTCAATCCAGGAAAACACAAAGCCAAGGACTCCTCTCTCCCTCCTGGTGCTTGTGCCTCAGCCTGGAAGCTCTAAAGCACCAGCTCTCTCCTCTAATTTCTGATTCTGCAGCACAAGCACAAGGGAGTAAATTTGGCACCCGCATGGCTGTGCCTGCTGCTGCATCCTGCCACTCTCCAGGAGCATCTGTTTTCTTGGAAGGTACAGGACAAGTGCTGATAAATGAGTAAAACCCTCATTTCCAACAGCCAAATGCACAGAAAAGGTCTCTGGTATCTCAGGTGTCAGACCTCTGGGCCTGAAACCTCTCTGTGCTGAGCTAAAGGTGTCAGGCCCTGAGACTGACAAAGTTTCTACAAATAAATGTCATTTGTAACCTCTGTTAGCTCCAATATCAGTTCATGTGCACCAGGCCAATTTCAAATGCACAAAAATAGACTCTTTGATGACACATAAACAACTACATGTATTTGTCTCTTTTCTTTTTCCCTGCTGCAATCCATGGCCAATGCCACGAGCTACAAACTCCATCCCTCTCCTGCTGGGAACTGTTATTCCCTGTACATGTGGTGCTGTGGGCATCATTCCCTAAAACCTTGCACAAAACCAGTCCACACAACCCAAATCTGCTTTTATCTTTTATCACGGGCTGACTGCACTGCTCTCCTTTTGTCTGACCTGTGATTTCCCTCCAAACCCCAGCTCCCTTCCAGCAGGATCCACGGATGCCAGGACTCCAGACCTGGGCGAATATTCTCATTACTTGTCTCTGTCACCTCACCAGAAGAGTATAAAAGACAAAATACCAGTGCAGGATCACCACAGGTAATTCTGGAAAAGGCAGTTTTACACCCAAATGTCTCCTGCCTTTCTCCTTATTCCCTCAAGATCCAACACAAAGGAGTGCCAGGAAATCCTGCTCAATGCTGATTTCATGAGCAATGCAACTGATTCTGAAGCTCTGTTTTTTAATGCAAAAAGGCACAAGGAAGGAAAAGGAGAGATCAGGAAAAACACTCTAAAGAAGAGAAAAACATCTGCCCAAGAAAGGACATTACAAGTTTTCTCTGTCCCTACTGCAGCCCGTCAGATGCTCTGGCTGTTGGAGACAGGACAGGCAGGAACCTGTGAGCCTTTTACTTAAATCTCCCTGATTCCAAGGATCTGGGCTAACAAAACGCTTCCTGTGCTGGGGAGACAAGCTCAGGGACACAGGCAGTAACCCACGGCACAGAACAGAGGAGGATGTTCTCTACATTGCCAATTATTGCAATTTATCCTGAGGTACTGCAGGTATTTTCCCCCAAGCTCTGGCCACGCCCTGGGGCGCGGCCACTGCGGGCACGCCTGGCCCAGAGCTCAACAGCTCAGGGCCAAAGGGGCAGAGGACAGACAAATAAAATGAATTTACCCCTCTTCCCTTCACCTTCTGGAGCTTTCAGCCCTTTCCCAAACAAGCATCCCCGAATAATTCCACACGGTCCTGTCTCCTCACAAACCCCCTGAAAATCCTGACCACAGGCAGGAATTCCACCGAAGGAAGGTGAGGGGTCTCTCCTTGCTCTGTGCTTGCAGTGCAGTGTTTGATATTTGAATTTAACCTGCAGCCTTTAATACTCCTCAGGATGCACCAATTCCCAGTTACCAGAGGGGCATCACCAGTTTGGGGTATGACTGAGGGTGCCCAGAGATGCTGCCAGGACTGACTTTACCTCCTCACCCCAAATTCCTTTAGTAAAAGCGAAATACTTAATGCCACACATTCCCTGACCTTCATCCTGCTGCTGGAATCCACTGCTAAAAGCCCCCAGGCAACTTTAAAGCAATTTTAGAAAGATATCCTGCACCCCACTGGGGTATTTTAAGACACAGAGGCAGTAAGAAATTTAGAGACAGCAAACTTAATAGTATTAGTGCTCATATTAATCAAAAGCTGGAGAGAGAGAGCACAGAGAAAGCACTGGGGGCAGGGAGGGGACAGCTGTGACAGGAATTCATGTGAGTCCTGAAGAGATCCAGCTACTCAAATTCCAAATTCTTCAATGCGAACTGCTCTGAACATCTGACGCCTCCACCTGCCACAATCCAACAGATTATGCTGAAGGAAGAATGGGCAGGATCTTCTCAGCCCCACACGAAACACAGCTGGGTGGTGCTTAAGTTACAGCTTCACTTTGTTCAGTCTCTGGGATTTAGGACGGCTTAAAAACAATTTTAAAAATCAGAGCCTCCACAAAGTTGATCCTAAAAATACAAATCCAAGTCACCCAGTTCTGAGAGCTCATTTTGTTCTCCACCTGACCCCTGTTATTTGCTTGGGAACCTTCCTTCTGGTCCATTTTGAAGCAAGAGTGCTACATTTCAGGTGCATTAATATTAATATTATTATTATTATTATTATTATTATTAAAGCACAGCACTGAATGTGAAATAAAATCAACCCCCATTTGCACCAACCGCAGTCACTGCATTATCCCACCTCCCCCTCACTGACCCTTGCAGATCAAAGACAAATAAAAATAATCGAGCAATTTGGAGCATTTTCTGGAGAAATGCCCCTCGTGAAAGGTTTCTCTGCATTGACTTGGAAATGGAACATGATGCAGTTGTCCTTTAAAGAGAAGGTCAAACTGAAGGAGTGCCATGAGCAAATAGGTGAGTTGGCTGGAGCAGAGGAGGCTTTCTTGGGGAAAATTGACTTTCCCAAAATACAGGTTGGTGCTAATTCTTCCCTCTCTGAAAGAGAGGATGATTCACACTGGCAGCATAGAAGAAAATGGTGAAAGCAGCATTTTACATTTGCTTTTAATTTTAATCTCCTTTTCTTTAATTTTTAAGTGACAAGCAGAGTTCCTCACTCCCAACACAGCTACTTTGCTCATCCAAAAATGCATCACGACATGCCAAGCAACTTCTACCTCTAGAAGCTGTTTCTTTTATGTATTGGTATTTAACTGGATCAGATTAATGCTCGTTTAGTCGGTTACTGCACTAGAGATTTGTTAATCCGTAATGCTTAGAAGAGAAACCAAAAACCAACAACCTAAGAAGTTTGCTAAAGGTCTGGTAATCTTATACCTCTTGTTTCTCGGGCCGGGTCCACGAAGCCTGGAGAGAACAGATATAGAACACAACAACAACAACAGAAAAAAAGCAATAAGAGTTTATCAAAGGTTGCTTTCAGGTACCAGTGTTTGCAGCACATTGAGCTGTGTGCACATGCAGGCTCCGAGCTGTGCATCTCCTGTGTGGGGGTGGGGGTCACAGCCATTCCCTTTCCCATCAATTTAGGTTGGCATTCACCATTTCACAGCCTCTGAATTGGTCTTTAAATGACTAAACAAAGGCTGATGGCACCTACAGACTGATTTATTACATATCAGTGACTGTTTCCTTTGTCACATCTCACCTTTTCTACACACCTGGTGCTGAGGAAGTGGCTCTGGCCACTGAATTGCAGAGCACAGACCTGGTGTTCTGCCCTGGTCTGCTTGCCACCCCACACTGATTAATTAACACTGATTAATGTGCTCATCATGCATTTGGAGCCCTGTTTCCATGCACGCTGTGCCAGCAGGAGCAGCAGCCCTGGAGCTGCAGAGCCCTATCACAGTGGGACAGGACCCCCCAGCTCCAGCTCCCCACGGTCAGGGATGGCAGCACCCGGCCCTGGCTGGGCTGGGGACAGCCCCACAGCAGCGAAACATGCACAAACCTGGCATTAAAGCAAATATTCCCCACTCAGAGGAAGCCACCAGCAGCATGGACCATGTTCACTGTGATTCACAAGGAGCCAAGTTGCTGCATTCCATTTCCCCCCCCTATAATTTATATTTCAGGTACCTCCTGGTCTCTGCTATTTCAACTGATCCCCTTCAGTTCAGGAGTCAAAAATCACCTGCTACCATGAGAGCCAGGATGGCACCGCTGGCTGTGAGGCACGGTGACAGTGTGTGGATGTCACAGCACACACGAGTGACAGGGATGGAGATGGAGGCTCAGGGAATGAGAACCAAAACCAGAGCATTGCTGCCACGGGGCTCCTAGTGCACACTGTGAGACTGAAATACTGACAGATGGGACACACAGCCGCGTGTGACAATGGCTCTGACGAAAGCAAATGGTCTGCTCGTGACGAGAAGCCTGAGGTGGAGCTCACCCAGCCCTGCAGGGGTTGGGACACTCCCAAGACCTGGTCATTTCTAGGTGTATATACCCTGCCGTGCACAAGGTGCTTGGAAGCTGAACAGGCAGCCCAATAACCCAGAATTATGCCTTTTTCAGTCCCAGTTATGTTCAGGGACCTGCCTTGTGAGTCCCCTTCCACTCCTGCTCATGGCTCCCTGCGGTACCAGCGCAGGGGGACACTTCTTATCCCTTGGTGTCAACCCAAAGGAAGATGAAGAAGGAAAGAAGCCCATTCCAAATGCTCAGAGTTTGCTGTTTCTTTGAAATGGCCCTTGGGGCTGTGGGGAAAGAGGCAGAGCCACATTCCCCATCCCACAGGATTCCACACTGACTCTTCCTCACCAAGACAGAGGCAGACCAGCTCTACCCAGCACCACGCAGGGAATGAGGGGGGAATCCAAAGCCTCGTGCACCTTCAGATTCCTAAATTATTAAAAACTCATCCATTTGCTTTAGCTGCCAACAACACAGAGCTGAGAGAGGCTGCTGGGCAGCAACAGCAACCCAGAACACGACAGGAAGGATGGACTGGGCTGTTTCTAGGACAGCACAATGCAGTGATGGAATTCTCCTGTCAGGGGGGAGACAGACACCTGTAATTCAGCCAAGCAACTCAGATCCATCCAGAAATCTGCATTTTCCTGCTTGAGGAACAGGGAGCCTTGTGGGGCAGCCCTGGGGGAAAGGCCCAGTGACAGCACACAGGTGAAACTGTGTTTGGGATGCAGGAGGGAGGAATCAGAGCTGATCCCTTCCTCTCTTCTGTGACTCCTTCGGTGAGAAGATGTTCCCTTTATTTCCTGCCCTCCAGGGAATGATGTGGCTGGGAGAGCAGCTCCCAGCGAGATCCAGCTCTGGATAAAGGATCAAGGACCTGCAGGGTGTTTCCCTCCCATCCCCACAGGCTGAGCTCCACTGCTGGGTGACAAACCCAGGAGTGTCCCCACAGCTGCTCCATGGAAGGGCGGCAGAGCACTCAGAGGCTCAGACATCCCAAACTCTGCCAGGAGACACTGAACTAAAACTTGCTTTTTCTTTGGGGGTTTGGGTAGGTTTTCCAGAATGTTCATGGGAGTTAAGGCATCTCTACAACTCTAAAAATCTGCACTGAAGGATGACTACAAGAACAAACAACGTGAGGCAAGAGAGAAGCATCCAAGTACCTGGATAACAGAAATATGCAAAAATAGGGCTTGATAATTCTTAAAATAGCATTGTTTGTCCTGCATCAAAGACCATTCATTTCCCTGTGCTGTCCCAGAGAAATAAAGTGGAGAATAAACTGAATATATGCCTTTGTAACAGAATATTTAATAGAATTAAATATTCTAATAGAATTTGCAGTATAATATTTATAGAGCTATTCTGACCTCAGGATTTGCTGGACATCTGGAACATTCACCTGAACTAACAGCACAAGATAGAGAATGGGAAAAGTACAAGACAAACCAAAACAAAATGCACACACACACACAGAGAATAATCCAGCCTAGAAAGTGCATGGGATATGATAAAATAATGTTTGCCCTGAAGGTTTGAACCAGCACATGAACACATGGCAGCACCTCAAACCTCGGCTTCTCCCCCATCTCAGAGTTTCAGAGTATGAACATTTCCCTTGCTATTGATCACCACCCTGAGAGCATCGAGCAGGATATATGAGTCTCAAAAATCAGCAAAAATTAGTTAGCAGTTTTGCCACTGAGATCTCGATGGTTTAACTGGGCTGCAGAGGGGGGGCTCTTCTACCACTTGATTTAGTTTTTACATTCTCCTCCCCGACCGAGCTCTGCCCATGGCTGTGATCCAAACTCTAGAGCCAGCAGCACTGGAGCCCTTGGCACCTCCCAGGGCTCTCCTAACAGAGACAAACCCATGAATAAATAACCTCAAATCCTGCCCAAACGGCCCCCAGTCAGGCTGCAGCTTCTGCAGGCACTGGAAACCTCTCCCTGAACATTGCAGGGATTCACAGCAGTCCTGGGATCCAAAAGATGCTAAGAAAGAACTGAAGCTGGTAAACTTTGGCACCCTGATTAATAAAGTTACACATGAACAACGTGTGGAGGGGCTGACATCATGGGGGCAATTAAAAAAGCTCATTTAGGAGCTGCAGTGCAGGACAGCAGCTGTGGGGACAAGTGACAGTGGACACCTCTGTTGCTCCAAGACTTTCAGAGTGTCACCTGCTGCCTCCACACTTGAGCCAGAACCTCTGGCATGGCCAAGGCAGCTGAGCCCTGAAGCATCCTGTTATTAGGAGATTATTAATTAGCAACAACTCCTCACTCCCATTTCTGTCTAGGCGTTCTCTGGCTTCAAATTCTGCCTCCTGGTCACTTATGAAACATCTCCAGTACGGTAGCATGTCCTAACCTCGTCTAATTAGAGGAGCTGTCGTCATTAACAACACCAACACTCTCTTTTATGAAGGAAAAAACTGCTAATTATTTTTGCCTTTTAAGAACAAAATGGTACTGATGGGATCAACAGAACAGGTGAGCACAAAAGGCAGCCAGGCTTTTGTGCTTCAGGGATGTGCAGCGTCAGAGGACAGCACGGAGGAGGAATGAACAGGCTCCTTTTGGTCCACTGCATCCTGGAGAGGGAGCAGCCCTCACCTGCCACCTGCACAGCGTGGGCAGCTCTGGGATCAGGGTGCTCATCCCCACCTCCCAGCAGCATCCTGCAGCTGTAGGAACTCCTCTGAAGAGGGTTTGGGGTCTCTTCCATTTAACCCACGCCCGAGTGAATACAGCAGGAATGACAAAGCAGCTCCCCAGCTGTGCTGAGCCGAGGTGGCTCTTCACAGGAGGGCACGTGTGGCACTGCTCCGGGTGCGGAGCGACCCCTGGAGCAGCAGGATCTCCTCGTGCATCCGCATGCAATTCCAGACAGGGACAGGCAGGGACTGTGCTGAGCCCACCAACCCCACGGGGCTTTGGGAAGGGTTGTACCTTCTCCTCGTTGCTGATGTTCCGCGTGGAGGTTCTCCAGGTGATGGAGGGGATGGGGTCCCCTGAGGCCTCGCAGGTCAGCGTGATCTGATCCTCCAGCTCCATGGCTGTCTTGTTCTCCACGTAGGTGATTTTGGGTTTGGCTGAGGAGGAGGAGAAGAAAAAGGAACCTTCACTCAGGTGGGGCCCAGGGTGAAGCTTGTCTGCTGCCAGCAGTGTTTGACACAAGCAGCACTGGGGAGAAGCGGGCCAAGTTCACTGCCAGCTGGGGAAGGAGCAGAGTGACATTAAAGAGGGCATCTCCTTGCAGAACTAAAAGACCTAAAAAACCTCTTCTGCTCATTCTCACAGCTGAGGCTCCTAAGAGAGGACCCATTTAGGAGTGTACAAATGCTCAGCCCCTGGAATTACCAGCTCACTCTTCCACCTCCCTGCCCACTTTCCCTGCCCCAAATTAGCCTTTTGCTAAGCAGCTTTGTCAGGTGGCTGCACACAAGGCAGGGAGAATTCTACATTCCTTAACACTTCCAGATTCCTGGGAGGCAGGAAAGCTGCTGATTCACTCCTACAAGCCTGAGGTCACTGACACAGTGTCGGGGTGGAGCTCACCTCCCTGTCCAGGTTGTAGCAAGCCCCACTCTAGTGCTAAAGCCCTTTTAACAGCAGCTTTGGTGGATCAGGATTCAGCCTGGAAGGCATTTCCAGCAGCCTGTGGGTCTGATCCCAGCAGCCCTGCCCGTGTTGGAGCAGAGGGAAGCAGAGAGGAGCTGGGATGAGTTTCCCACGCACACACACACGGTGGCAGAGGTGCACAGGCAGAGCAGCAGCTCGGGATCAGCCCCAGCAAGCATTAACTGGGACAAGCACGTTACTCCCAGCTCACAGTGGTGTGACCAGCACCCAGCTGGGCTGCCAGGGGGTGCTCAGGGGCTGTTTACCAAAGACTTTGAGGTGGATGGTGGCGTCGGCCTCGCCAGCCTTGTTCTCAGCGATGCAGATGTACTCGGCCTCGTCGCTCTTGTCCACCTTCTGGATGACCAGCTCGGAGCCATCGTAGTTGAAGCTGTATTTGTCCTCATCCTCCACCTCCTCCACGGGCTCTCCATCCCTGGGGGCACAGAAGCAATCCAAAGCTGCTTTAGGCTTCTTCCTGCCATTATTGCACTGCAGCTCCTCGTGCTGAGAGGGACCAGCACCTTCTCCTTTCCCCACGGGCTCCAGAGCTCAGCTTGTGCCCTGTTCCCAACCCTTCCTGCCTCAGGGCTCCTGGCAGCTGAACCTCTCACCTCCTGACACACCACAGAGCTGCAACCAAGGCATACCAAGGCACCATTCCAAGCTGCCATCACCTCTTCCATGTCAATTTGTGCTCATAACCTGCACCAAAGGCTACAGAATTCCAAGGACAGTGTCCCTGGAGTGTGAATCGCTGCCTGACAGGGAAATGCAGGAAGCTGGGAAGGGACACAGCTGACCTGGCTGAACAATGGGGAGCCCTGATGGAATTCCTTGTTCTGCTTTGCTTTATTGAACTGTTTTTCTCTCAAACCAACAGGATTTCTACCCTCTGATTCTCCTCCCCGCTCCACCCCCCTGGGTGGGCTCTGTGCTCCCTGCCTAACCCACAGCAGAAGGTGACTTCAGCCCCATCACGAGGCCATTCTTGTGAGAAAAATCAACTCATCTCATCCCAGTTAGAACATTCCCTTCCCTCCAGCCTGGTTTCCCAGGCCTGGGGGCACCATCCACACCCCAGCAGGACACTGCACACAGCATCTTACTTTGTCCATGTCACGGTGGGCTCGGGAAAGCCATCGGCGTCACAGGCCAGGGTGACAGACTGGCTGAGGTTGGCAGTGGCATTCATGGTGCTCTGCCTGGCACGCACCGAGGGAGGGACTGGAAGAGAGGAAAGCCATGGCTGAGTTGGAAAGGACAGAAGGTGGGAGCGATCCCTGTGCATCTCTGATGCCACCAGTCACCCAAACCCTGCCACCATCACCTGCAGGGTTTGGTCAGTGGGTTTGATGCATGTCCAAAGGCATCAGCACAGGGGAGAAAGGGCAGTGGGTGGGGGGACACACAAAAACCCAGTGTGGTGGCCAAAACCACTTGTGAGCGCCACCACGCTCAGTTCCTCACTCTAACTTTCAGGTTTCTTGACATGTTTTTTTCCTGTAAAAACCTGAATTTTCCTGGCAAACACTCACTGAATTCCATGGACTTTTTAATTGCACACAGCAGAGTAAGAGGATGGACTTGCAGCAGCAGCCTGGGGTGAGGTGCTGCTCGGAGCCCTGAGCCCCTCACCGTTCACGATGACCTGGATGTCTTTGAAGTTGATCTCCCCACGCGCCAGGATCCTCCCTTCACACCTGTAGGTGCCCTCATCCGTCTTCTTGATGCCCCGGATCTGCAGGTAGTTGTTGGACAGGACAATAAACCGCACTGCAAAAGACAAAAGGAAGGGAAGCTCACTCCAGGTTCTCCTCTTTGCCCCTTCTGGGCTTGGTGGAATAAAAATCACCCTCCCCACCATTAACTGGAGATGCTGCTGGAGCTGCTTCTGCCAAGGAAGGAATGTCAGTGCAGAGCAGCCAACTGCTCTGGTGCTGTGCAGTGCTCAGGGGGATGAACAGACAAATGTTCACACAGACACGTGTACACTGCATCACGTCAGGCAAGGAGCAGTTTGGGACTCAGCCCTCCTGCCCAGGAGCTCCAGCCTCACCACCTGTGTGCCACGTGTGGGAAACCTGCTCAGCTGCAGGCAGGGCCTCTGCCAGCAAAGAGCATTTGGAAAGAGAGGGAAAAGTTCTTGCAAGGAGCTTTCAGCTGCTTTCCCTCAGGAAGGCTGGAGGGTGTCACAACATTCATCTTTTCTATCTGATGGCACTTCTTTGATCTGTTTTGGTTTTTTTCCAGCATTCCTTGGCTGATTCCAGTGCCAAAGCCTGATGGCCATTTCTGTGGCAACATGATTGCCCTGCCATTGCCAAACCACAGCACCTGGAAGAACTAAATTCACATCCCACGGCCTCGTGTCAGGCATAAATTGCTTCTCCTGTCCCTTGTGACCACCAGCATTTTGTGTGTGAGGGAGGTGGACATTCGACCCCAGAACAGACAAGAACCAAGCCCTTACCATCCTTTTTTAGGATGACATCCCTGCCTTTGTGCTTCCAGATGATGGTGGGGGGCAGTGAGCTGACCACGTCACACACGATCACAGCATCGTCGCCTTCCTTGAATTCCTGAGGGGTGGGAGCGTTCTTGAACATCAGCTTTTCTGGAAACAAGGGAAGGAGAGGGTCACTGCAGCTTTCTCAGCACTCCTGGAGCTGTGCTCCTGCCTCCAGCCTGAGGGAAGCACAGAAACCCCCAAACTCCCAGAAATCTCCTTGTTCCCAGGGGAGGATGGAGGTCTGAGTGAGTGCACTGCCCACAGCACCCCCATTTCCAGCCCTGTGCCCACAGTGGGCCCAGTCACCACCGAATAATCCCCACTGCAATTTGTGAGCTTGGGACTGCTCGGCCTCCCAGCCGGGAGGGAGGAGCTGCTCGCAGGGCTCTGCTGGACAAGCTGAGGGCTCACTACAAACCCTCTGAACACGTGGGACCCTCTGCCCTCCACACCAGAGGTGTGTGCCACCCACACCAGCTCCTCTCTGTTACTCCTGCCAGCAGCACCCAAATCCTCTCCTTCCAGCCCTTGCTCTGCTGCCTTTCAGAAGGACTTAAGCCGTGGAGGTGCTGGAGAAGCCCCGACCATCCACTTCATCCTGACTCCACACCAAGAAAGGAGAAGGCTGCATCTTAACACCCCCTTTCCTTTCCCCCTCCTCCTTCCCCTTTAAACCTTTTCCTAGGAAGGTGAAACAGTTTCCTCCCTAATCTTGCCCCATAAATGCGCAAGAAAAAAGCCCAGGAGCCGCTGCCTTACGGAAAATCTTGACGTTGACGGTGGCCTCGGAGTCGCCCTCCTCCAGGCTGCTGACCACACACTTGTAGATGCCGGCGTCGTCGATGTTGGCGTTGTAGATGGTGAGGGTGGAGGAGAAGTCATCGTTGCGCACCACCGAGATGCGCTGCTGGTTCGGGGTCAGCCTCTCCCCGTTCGGGGAGAACCACGAGATGTCCTTGAACTTGGCCTCCCCCGCCACTGGTGGGGAGAAAACAGCACAGTGAGGCGGCCCAGCTCTGCCCTGCTCACAAACCCCACTGCTGAGGGGCTCTGACTGAGCCCACGGGGCCAATACCATCACACTTTCATTTCTAATTAAATCCAGGCGCCTTCAGCCACCACGCACCTTGACATAAGAAGAACTTGGATTCTCCAACGCTGATCTCCCCCTGGCTTGGAACAATGTCCACTTGGAGAGAGGCTGGGAAGGGAATGAGCACAGTTAGACAGGAGCAGCGGTCTTCACCAAAAACGCTTTGCCAACCTTGCAATCCCCATGGGCCCCTTATTCAATTTACAGTCCAGTATGACACCTGTTTTCTGGTCTGAACTGCTGGTGTTAAATACGAGAGGAAGGTTTTAAACATGAGAGAAAGGTTTTTAAACATGAGGAAGGTTTAAACACCAGAGGAAGGACAGCACCCCTGCCCTCCCCATTCCCATTTGCCATCAGCCCTTCCCACTCCACATCCGCGCAGGCCCAGTGCCCTTTTCCCCCAGCAACATCCCTGCCTCCTTCTTCATTGCATAAATTATGACCCATTAGGCAGAAAATGTAATTGGATTCTGGCTCTCCTCCAGCTATAGCTTAATTCCACGGCAGATCTGTGGCCTAACAAGCCCGGGTCAAGTTGAATTTGAGGACGCCAAAATAGGTTTTCTTTGGAAAACACCCTCTATGTTTTCATGTAGCGCATGAAAATCTGAAAATCTCTCTCCCAGAGCAGCTAATTTTACCTCCAGACCACAGAGGCATTATTTCAGCTGCCAAGCACACCTGGGGTTTTAAGAAACACGCACTGCTTCAGGAATGAAAACCTGGCTGTGTGTGCCAGTGGCAACATTCTTTGAAGTGCTGGGGGAGCATATGGATTGGGGGATAGGCACTAAGTATGGAGCTCCCACAGCTGAAGGAGCACTGCCTGCCCTCATTAGGAAAGGACAGGAATACCAGGATTTTCTGAGCACATTCTTTAGGCAGCAGCCACCCTGACACAGCGCTTCTCTCCACAAGGAAACTGGAAGCAATAATCAGAGCCGGGATAATCCCAGCGCAAGGTCCCTGCACTTCTCTGGTTTTCCTCTCTGGAGTTCAGCAGGCTGTACTGATAAATGCTGGTATTCCAGCCCAAAACTCTGGGATACAGCCCCAAACACCAAGAACCCAGCCAAGACTCAACTGGAAGCCGAGTTTGGGAGTGCTGAGTGCTCCAGCTCTGGCCACGGTCACACCGAGGGCTGCACGTCCTGCAGGGATTTCAGAAAGGGACATTAAAGCGTCCCTGGACCTCCTGAGTAATGGGAAGGAGCTTGGAAAACCAGCCCAGGGAAGGGCTTTCAGAGCAGCCAGCAGCCAGCTTTCTGCTCAGCACTGGGGCGCTGCTGAAATGGCTCGGAGCTAATTGAGATCTAAGAGAAATTCATCCTCGCTTTCCCGCACACCCCACTCTGTAAAGGCAGCCCTGGCTCTCTCCTGCACTCTGAGAGCTGCTGCCTGCTGGGAAGGCAGTGCCACAGGCTGGGGTTGTTAATGCCTTTCATTCCATCCTCAGGTGATTTCTGCTCCAGCCAGAACGGAGAAGAAAGGCTCCATGGAAAGCACTGAACTCTCCACCACCCCGAATTCAGCATCTGGGCTCTACCTTACATCTTTTTTAGGCCTGCCTGTGCCACATCAGCTGCACAGAATGAGAGGAAATCACACAGCCAAGGAATATCACACTGCAAATACAGCCACAAGGGCCAGGCACGAGATCTGAGCCCAGGCAGCAACACCCAGCTCGCAGATTTTCCTGTATTTATTTCCAAGGCCTCAGCTCCTTCTGTGCATTGAAGTGCTGGGTGGATTTTCAGAGAATGAAACCTGGAAACCACCCCAGGGACACCCCAGGAAGGCAAAACTTCTTGGAGTTTTAGAAAGGAGAGAAGGAAGGACATCCCTCGTTCTGCCTCATTCAGTCAGTGCTCCCTCTGCTCCCCCAGCTGCAAAGGTACCATTAAATCCCATAATTAATGGAATAAAGAACAGCATCTCCGCAAAGGTTGTGCAGAGGGGCAGCGATTCCTTCACTGCACCTCAGCACAGTCCCTTCCCAGTGAGAGGGAGGCACAGGGGGAACCCCCTGGGATGATTCCCAACTCCAGAAAGGCACTTTTCAAACCCAGGAATTGCCACGAGATGGGAACTGTGACCCTCCAGGATTAACAAATCCACTTCACAGCAGCCTGCAGCGTGTTCAGCCCAGAACAGGATGCTCAGGTGCCCTGAGGTTGATCTCAAGAGCCAATTCCCTCCCTTTTCCACTGAGATTGGGAGCTCCCAGTGCTCACCTACACACAAACACACCCAGGGCAGTTATTACAGACACAGAACTCTCAGAAATCTCAGCATTTCCATTCTGCCAGAGATGCCGAGGAGCGAAATTCTACCTGGCTTTTTTTCCCAGTCTTTTGTGTCTTCTCCTGGTGGTTCTGTGGAGGATTATGGACAGGCTGTGGGGTTGCCCAGCCCCCGGTTTTTGTTCTCTGGGTGTTTGCAAACACTTTTAAGGCTTTATCCTACAGCTCCCTGGAGATGAAATTGGGCACAAAAGAGTCCAGCTGTGTTTGTCCAGCAGCTTCAGCCACAGAAACTGCAGGTAACTTCTGGAACTCAGCTGCCAGGAGAAGGAAGCATCCCTCTGAATGAGTCACTTCCAGCTCATCTGTCCTTGTTTCACACCAGGGAGAGTTCAGCCCTCATTTCCTAGGCAGCCTCCAGCAGCAGAACGATTTGCTGCCATCTCACCTGGACAAACAGGGCCGGCAGAACAATGGGCCGTGCCTGGAATCCCACAAACAATCGCTCCCCACTCGCTCAGCTTTATTGCTCAGGCCGTGATCAACCTAACAAAGCCAGCACTGCTGATTTTAATCGCTATTTAATCGTTATTTTTGCTTCGCAGTTCAGGGAAATGGGGACTATTTTTTCCACTCTTCATTTAATAGACACTGTGAGCCCATTTGTATTCTGCTTCCAACTTCAAGCAATAAAGGCCTTTTTAGCATCACATAATAACTGCATTAAAAGGCCTCTTCATAATCACACAATAACACTTTTTATAGCTCTGCCCTCCCCCATATCTTTTATCTGGTTACAAAGTTCCCCAGCCCCCCAAAAATGCTGAATAATTCCCCATTGATTAAAAAAAAAAAACCCCACCAAAAAAACCAACAAATTTGCTAATGCAACTTCCTGTTCATCTGTAGTTCAATATAATTAGTTTTGCATCTCAACAAAAGAAATTAGCTCAAATTAAGCCGTGATTCTGGTAATAGGCAGGGAGGCTGTGTCCCTGCTGGGCTGAGGCTGAGGTTAAGGCAGGAGGCTGTACCTGGGCAGTAAATAAAGTGCCATGGGCAGCACAGAAAAGTGGGGTAATTGCTGGATGTCTGTGCCTGCCCAAATTCATTCCCCAGAAATGGGAATATGAATGCTCGCCCTGCTCTGGAAGGTGTGTCTGGCTCCACAAAAGGAGTGTCTCGGAACACTGCACTCACTCAGTTACAGATTCCCCATGGGGTTCTATTCCCTCAGGTAAATGGGAGCCCATCCCCTCACATCCCCCCCTTCCCACAAAACCATTGCTGCTTTACAGCCCCCATCACTTCACCACCGACCCCAAAAGGTCCCAATCTGAGCCTCGGAAGTAAATAAGGATCTCAATCCTTCTGGCCTCACCTCAGTCCAGCACTGGGGTCATTCCAGACTCGGATCCCCAGCGATGTGTCCGCACTGCAGCTCCTGGGTTACCTCTGAACGGCTAAACTCAGTTCTAAGGGCCCTTCCTGCCAGGCACCACTCTCACTGAGAGCCCGGGCAGGGAATTTGGATGGGGTTTGCCTTGGAGGGTGTCTCCAGGGGCAGGAATCCCTGTGCTCCTGTCACAGGTAACCCAGCTAATGATGCACTGCCACAACACGTGAGCGAACCCCAGAGAAAATGCAAAATCAAAAAACCATCAAAAATATTTGGGCAAATAAAGCACAGCATGGACAAACTCAGCTGTGACTGAACCCTTGGTTCCCCTCTCACAGGCTGTACCTTTAATTTCGTTCATTTCTAGCAACGATTCACCAATTAAAATAATTCCAGAAATAAAAACCATCAGGAAAGAAATATCTCCTGGATCTCATGGGCACAGCTCGTGGAGCAAGGGCGGGATTTGTAAGGCTTGTGAGCGAAGCAGATTATGGTGAAAGCCCTCAGGATTTAGCACACAACAAAGGCTTAACAAGACAAAGACAAGGCTCCTGTACACGGTCACTTTATTAAAAATACGCTGACTGCTCAGGAGGAGGAGGCAGCAGCTGGGATTGATCCCAGCTGGGCTGCAGATCCAATTCCTCCCCCGTCGCCATGGCAACCACTCCCTAAATCTGCCAGGAATTGGAGGAGGGGATTGCTGATTCCTTTGGGGAATATCAGATCGTGGAGACGCGGGGAGGGAGCAGCGGCTCAGCACGGTGCCACAGCAGAACACGGGAGAAAGACGTGATCAGAGCCACCTTTAGGGGAGGAACATCCCAAAATAAACACACCAAACCCCAGCTGGCGGCCCTGGATGTGAGGGATGCTCCTCACCCCGCTCCGAAACACCCCATGATGTGCCAGCAGGCACGGAGGGAGCATCCCCTGCGCTGCCCTGCAGCGTCCTGCCCCCAGTTCCAAACCCACAGGGGGCTGGGGAAGGGCTCAGCTCTGGCACGGCACCCCAGAGCCAGGGGAGCTCTGGTGCTGGGCTGCAGCCCCAGCGCTGGACACCCTCCGGTCTGTTCTGCCCACAGCTGGAGGATGTGGTACCCCCACAGCAAGTCCAGGGTGGATTTAGGGGATGAAAATCCCCATTTCCAGCAGGATCTGGTGGATACTGGGGCTGGGAGAAGGGTAATTCGCTCACTGCCATAAGAAAACCGGATGCTGCTTGCTTTTAAACCAAACACAATTCAAATTATTCTATGAACCAGCACAACCTGGGCAGTGAGGAACCTCTCTGTCCTGTGGGTCTCAGCCAACACACCCTCCAAGGGACAGGGGGGCTCTCCCAGCCCAAATCCAACTCCACCCATCCATCCCTGCCCTCCTGCAGGTGCCTGTGGACTACCTCACAGTGCCCTGTGCCAGGGAAAGATGTGCTTGGCTACACAGCTGAAATCAGGGGCCCAGGCAGCTGTGGCACCATGAAAACACAGGCAGGGAATTCAGAGAGCTTTCGCCTCTGCTTCATTTCAGTCAGGATCATTCTGCTCCTGAGCGCAGTGACATGTCCAACCTGATGCAGGGAATCTGTGCAGGGAAAAGGGAATAATTCCTATTACACCCACGTCGTGACCCCGTCCTTTCCATGTACAAGATCTGCTCACAAGCGCTTTTAATTTTTAAATGACCACAAGGCACACAAAAAAAATGACACTATTAACACCTTTTCCTACAGAAATTTATGAATCACAGTAAAACTTCCCGGACATCTCCGTAGTTTTACATGGAACACAATTTTATGCCTCTTTTGATGACATTCTTGATAAAAGCTTTTTATTGCTATGGATCATAAAACTAACAGTCCTATTTACCACAGCAAATATTTTCATTTACCTGAGGCAGGGTAAGCCAGGATGCTTTATGGAGCCATTAAATCAGAGTATGGACAATTTTAATTAAAAACCAAGCAAGTTACAATCTTCTGCCAAAAGAGAAGTTTGGGTGGGTGACACTGCATGGTGGGAAGAACCCGGAGAAGATGAGAAAAACAGGATTTGTAAAAGCTCAGGATTCAAGCCTAATCTTGCTGCGGCCAGTTTGTCTTGGCAGTGTGCTGAGCAGCACAAACTGCATCCTTCAGGGGAACACAGAATCACTGCATTTGTAAGGCAGGAGTAGCTACAACCCCGAGGCTCCAGGGAGCTCCCTGGAATTCCTCAAAGGAATCAATCCCTACTCCCTGCAAGCTCCATTTCCCCCACAGCCCATCACTCAGCCCTAGGAGCGTTCCTAGCACGAGATTTGATTCTGAAGTGTTGAAAATAATTCTTCCCCAGCCTTTTTTATGTGGTGATTTAGTTCAGGGGAGGTGTTTTTAGCAACGGTTAAAGCTGAAGCAGCTGCAAAGCCTGAAATTCAGTATTTGCTCCACAGAAATTATTAACTCCGGTGTAACATTCCCTGCAGTTACCAGATTCACTCGAGGAAGGCACATTCCAGGTCCAGCTCATTCATTCCATCCCATATTACAGAGTAATTTCTCCCTTTGCCTATCATAGGTTCATGCTGGAATTCTCAGGAGGAAAACAAACCTCTCTCTTCTATTCAGTTAAAAGGAAGAGGAAAGAGAACACTTCCAGGGATGGGGCAGCCACAGCTTCTCCAGGCAACCTACACCAGGCCTTCCCCACCCTCCCAGGGAAGGATTTATTCCCAATATCCTGTCCAACCCTGCCCTCTGGCAGTGGGAGAACATCAAATATTCCACCTGCATTTCAGAGACTTACAGCCTCCTGTGAATTGTGGCTCACAAACGTGCTTTGGAGAGACGACTATAGATTTTAGTAGTTTAAATTCATATCTGGAGCCGTCTTTTGCCAAGTGTAAAGTGTCAGAAATCAATAGTTTATTTAATGTGTCAATTAATCTTTCATACCTGGTGGGACATGGGAATTCTGTGGTAGCTGAGGATCACTGGATAGTTTAGACTGAGCTGAAAATCACACTTAGCCTGACTCCTCTGTAAGGAACAGGAATTACCAATGCTGCCTCACAACCTAAGATTAAAGTCTCATTTTTCCTTGCTGTGTTAGATGAAGAAGAAATTTCATTAATAAATTAATTGACATTAAAAACATGGGAAGGCTGCTTCACTAAATAAAAGCACATGGAGAGAGCAGAAGGCACAAGGAGGCAAAAGAACAAGAGCACATGTCAGTATTTATCATTTTTATCGTTTTTTGGACAAGCCTTCAGTGATGATGAAGAAAACCACCTCAGCCAAAGCACTGTCACAGGGCAGATTATGAAGATGTTTCTGGGAATTTGGGGGCTTGCTAAAAACATCAGTGCCTCTGGAAATACCACTGTAATTTGTGGGTAACATTTCAAGTGTGCGTTAACTGCAAGACCTTTTGCAACCACCACAATGACAGAACCTCCAGAATATCATCAGGACTATCAGAATCGTTAACAGCATCCACTGAATAAAAACTCAAATATTAATATAATGAAAACAGAAGGCAAAAGCCCGGGAAGAATAACATGCTAATACACTGCCCTATTTGCTCAGCAAGCAGAGGAACCAAAAATCCCTTCAGGCAAGAGAGAATGGAGCTTGTTTACTGCTCTCTGCTGCTCACCACTGTTTTAACTCTCTGGTTGGCACGATAAAGCCAAGGTAAAGGCAATAAATCAGGGCCCTTCCTCACTCAGCCGCCTCCAAGGCATAGAACAGGAATAGTTTACACAAACCCAAATTCAGACATCATTTACAGCTCCAGAAGCTCAAAAATAGGCGATGCCAGAGAAGAAACAAAAAGAATCTGAACCAGCCAAGGTATCCAAAGGCCTTAAGCATCAGCTGTGACTGACAGGATAAACACTCCCCAAATTGCCAGGAGCCAAGAAAATGCTTCATCCACTGTCCTCTGGGAAGTCTCCTGGAAACCCAGGGAGAATTCAGCCCAGCAAACACAAAAAATTTAATCACTGCAACTCATAAGTTATGCAGGGCAGACAAAGAACGTTTCAGCTGAGCATTTGTGTTCCAAAAATTAAGAGAACTGTCAGGAGTTCAGCTCTGAACCTGGTCTCTACAAGCATGACACTCCTTGCAGTAACTGACTCCAACACTTGCAAGAATTTACTCCAAGAAAACCTCCAGTGCACTCCAAACACAACTGGATTTTCACACCCCTCCTCATGCAGTAAAATACAAGATAGAGGGAAAACTGAATAAAAGAGAAGCAGACTCCTGCTGCTGGGTGCTTCCCATGACACTGCTTTTGGAAAAGACCTCTGAAAAAACCCCAATGAAGTAAAGAAGGCACACACAGAGATTCGTCTTCTCCACACAGATCCAAACACACAGGGCACAAATTATGCCTCAGAGTTGGTTCCTTTACTCCTTCAGTGCCATATTCTGATTTCCATCTCCTCGGTGCATTGGTCTCTCTGGGTTTGACTGAAGTCAGAGCAGTGGCCTCAGGCACCACGTGCTCAGCATGTTTAATTTATGCTGCACACAGAAAACACCCATCAAAAGGAACCCTCCAGGAGGAGAATAACGGGTCTGGGCTGTAAATTCGGAGAACACAGCCTAAGCCACAGCTCATCACTGCCATGACCAAGAGGCTGCCTTGTATTAAATCCATAAAGGCTTTTAATCTGTGCTAAAACCACTGCAACTCCACCAAACTTAATGACCAAAATGTAAGCACAAATCTATAATCCCAGGGAAGCAAAACCAGCCTGGGCAAGCCACACACATCAATCCAGCACTCAGCTTTTCTCCCAGCTTTGCACTTTGTTGCACTCCCATTTCTTCTCTCTCCTCCAGAACTTCTCCTCACAGGAGGGAAATATCAGAACAATTTGGTCCAATTGCTGACAGAAAAAGCTTGAAATTAGTGGCACTGCAATTAAACAGAAAGAATTAAACACCAGAGTGGTTAACCACGACTTTCAGAATATTGGGGCATAAATTAAGGGTCCAAGGCAGGATTTCTCTAATCAAGTTTTTCTCCTTTAGGTCCCATGAAGAACCTCAAGCCCCAGCTCCTCATTTAGATGTACAAATGGCCCAGTACTGAGCACTGACACCTCACGTCTGGGGATTTTTGGCGCTTGCACTGCACCCTCAGATCCCAGACCCTTTTATTGAGATGTGCTCCCTAAATAGGCACTGTCACTGGGGATTACTCAGCCTGGAACTGCAGCTAAGCCCTTTAGGGGAGGGGCTGCTTTGTTTGCAGTCTGAAGAGCATTCTGCACCAGGCCCCTGCTCGGTGGCACCTCCAGGGCAGGGATGAGCCAGGGGCAATACCTGGACTCCAACCACAGGCAGGAGCAGCTTTGGAAATAGAAGCAGGCAAGGTTAATCCCTGGGATAATGAATATCCAGGGACAGACTCCACCTGACCCCTATTTGCTAATGGCTGGGAGTGCTCCGTGAGGCCTGAGGATTTATGTCTTCTACAGCTGCCTTGTGTACATGAATTTCCTTAATTCTACACATGGATTTCCTGAATTCTGGCAAGAACAACACTGTCAGGCACAGGGTGGGATTGCTGGGGGGTCCTGCAGGGCAAGGAGTTGGACTTGGTGATATGAGTCCCTTCCAACTCAGGATATTCTGGGATAACTTTTGCAAGTCCCAAAATCTCGAGATGACTTTGAACACTGATGTGTTTGACCAATGTCAGCAACAGGGCTCTCATGTAATCAGGTTTACCACGTTTTCCTGCTACTTACAATGGTTTTTATTGCAATTATAGTGTAACAACTACACACTGAAAGGGAGCAGGGGGGAAGGAGATGCTCAGTGATCTGTGATGGCAAAGACCTTTAAACCACCTGAGGATTCCTGCTGGATTCCTCCCCTTCCACACTCCCTGCTCCTCTCCAGGGTGGGAAATGACAGCACAGGAACAGCAGCACTGTTCTGGAATACAGAACAATGGCCAGGAAAGGCAGCAGGAGTGAGAGAAATGTCCTCTCAGAGTAGCAGCAGAATGAAAACGTCCTCGAAATGACAAAACCCAAACCCAGACACACAGCAGTGATCAATGCAGAGGCTCTGCTGGAAGGACAAACCCAAGTGTCGCTGCATGGCCATGGCTGAAAATAGCACAACTCCTGCACCACTGAAACCCTCCTGGAGTCACCATCATTAATTGCTCTTTACTTTAAACCATCCCCAGGGAGCAGTGAGATGCACAACTGTCTCCATGTCCCGGATACAATATCCTGCTTTTATCTCCACCTCCGAGAGCCAATATTTGTTTTTCCAGCCCAAGTCCCAGCCCTGCATTTCCCAACCAAAGAACCAGGAATACGAGGAAAAATTAACACGTGGCAAACTCCACCCATCATTTCAGGCCGGAAAAAAAGGAATATGATCAGTACAAAACTTCATTTGGGACAATGCAACATTACACCACATTATTTCTGAACTTCTCTAGAGGTGAAAACAGTTCCAAGAAAGCAGAACTCCCCTGTGATGTGCTCGGGTATCTCAGGCTCTATCAGGAATTTCACGTGGAGAACCAGGATGGAGCCTGTGCTGGGAGATGCTGCACAAAGCCCCCTCTCTGCTGGGGTGGATTTGGGGTGTTTGTGCAGGGCCAGGAGCTGGACTTTGCTGATCCTTGCTCAGGATATTCCGAGATTCTGGGAAGATGCAGAAAAGGAGCAGGGGAAGGAGGCAGCAGCCACCTCCCAGCCCATCACTTTTCCATACTTTCTCTCCCTACATTTTTTATCAGGAACAGATGGAGCCCCTGCCCCGTGCCCGCTCGAGTTCCCCCACACAGCTGCCCAGCTCTGACACTGCTATTTCTGCATCTCTGTGAGAGATTTCTCCTGCCACTAACAACTGCTTGCTCTGCTGGAATGAAGACCACAGCGGGGCTGGGAAGCTCTCTCCCAGCGTGGAGGGGTTTATTTTGAGCCACACTGTATTCCTGGATCCCACAATGAAATCCCACGAACGTGGCCCCTCCCCGGCAGAAAAAAGCAGCTCGGGCAGGCTGCAAGAAGCACGAACACAATGCAGACCACAGAGGTAAAATAATCCACATTCCTCATCCCAGAGCCATTGGGTGGGAAAGAAAAACTCGTCCACTCATCCTAAATTGCTTCTGTTCTGCTTGGGTCAGTCCAAAATGAAAACCCAAACCAGGAGTTTCCAAAGCAGGAGGCAGAGCTGGCACTAACGGCAAATCCCCTCTGAATAATGGCCTCATTTTGGGCATGGTGACCCCAGAAATGCCACAGCAGATTCCTGCGGAACACTGGAAACAAATCTACATTTGCAATATCAGGGGAAAAAGGGGGAGAAACTCAGCCAACCCAGCCCCGATGGAATTCAGCGCTGCCTTCCCCGATGGATCTGCCCATTCACTCTTTGCTGGGATCAGAAATGTAGGAGAGGCCCTTGCTCCACTCTCCAGATACCACTTGGAGAGTTTAAGCATTTCTTTGCACCACCTCACAACCCACCAAAATGCCTTCTAATTTCCTGACAGCAAAATTACCCCAGTTCTTCCAAACAAATAAGACTTGGTCACTAACTCATCATCACCAAGTGGTGGTTTTGGGTTTGAAGCTTTTTCTTTCCTGTACCCACAGGGAGAGCATTCAAAAAAAGCTTCCCTGGAAGTGCCCAAGGCCAGGCTGGACAGGCCTTGGAGTACCCTGGGATAGGGGAATGTTATAAATGAATTACTGAGAGTTGGCTTTTGCCGTATGTTGTGTGGATTATGAATTAAATAATGAGTTATAACGTTGAATATTATGATATTATCCTATGGAAATATCAAGGGGATAGTATATGTTAAAAGGTTTAACACCATAAATAAATATGCATTAGGCTGATGCAACCACAGGGGTATAAAAGGCAAGATTTTGTGGGCGAGCCTCTGGCACCCAGCCACGGCCCCAGCGCTGCCCCTTCTGCTTTGCTGATTTTTATTGAGCTCCCAATAAATTTTAATAACTCATTTCCATACTGGATCTGGGTCGTTTATAACAGGAAGGTGTCCCTGCCCATGGCAGGGGTGGCACTGGATGGGATTTAGGGTCCTTTCCAGCCCAAACTATTCATCAGTTCCATGATTTTCACCCCAGAGCTGCAGACTGCCAGCTCCCAGTTGGACAGGCCCTCAAACGGAATGTACAAATGGAATGGGAAATCCCTTTCCCAGCCCTCTTAGGGTTATTTTCCACTTCTCACTCAGCATCAGGGTCTCAAACTTTCCTGCAGATGCCACACACTGAAAGATATCCCCAAGAATGAAGGCCCTGCCATGGGAACAGATGCAGTGGCTCCTCTGACACCCTGCTCAGGGGCAGGAGCTGCCTTTCCAACAATGGCCTGGTGCTCCAGACTCCAATCCAGGATGCCCGTGGACAGCTGCCAGCTCAGATTTCCACACAGACATGTCCAGCACGGCCCAGCGAGGGGCAGAGGAGGAGCTGGGTAATACCTGCCCCACCTGCACGGCAGAGGCTGTGCCTGGCAGCTGCTGGGAGGTGGGCACGGCACGGCCCTGGCAGCAGGATGCCCAATTCCCAGATCAAGGACAGAGCTGGATCCCAGGAACAAGCCCTGCTGGATGTTCTCCACACACACAAATCACTAACCCAAACCCTTGGAGGCTGCTCACGCTGCTCCAGCGCTGTTTCAGGTGTACCACAAAGCTCTGCTGCAGCCTCTGCATCCCCCAAAAAATCAGGAATACGGAGCAGGAGACGCAGTTATGTTCTGAGAGCTTACAGATCTGTGCTACTTCATTTTCACTCCACATCTCCCCACTATGATCTACAAATGCCCCAAATTCAAAGTGGTTCCTGAAGTCCAGTCTCTTTCTTTTGAAATTACCCATCAAATCATTAATCTTTTTAATATTCCCTCATTTATGGTCTGTGCTCTTTCATCTCTAAGGAGAAAAGGTAGTGCAGGGAAATCTGTTAGGCTCAAAATAATTCCATGTAACAACTTCAACCACCAGCAAAGCAGAGTGTAGGAATGAGTGAAGGGAATTCTCACAAAGGAGGTAAAACCAGGACATTTCGCTGGAAATGATGACACAAAACCTGCATAGAATCTTCTGTGCCACCTTGTACAGGTAAGATAACACCAAATGATTTATTCAGCTGCGTGTGGGGCAGAGAGTGAGTGCAAAGTGCAGCCCCAGCAATGCCTGATCCACGGGGCACCACAAAGGCAATAAAACAGCTCAGTTCCAGCCTGGATTGAAGCAGGGACTCAGGTAACCGAATAATCTGCCCCAGGAAGAGGAGCAAAGCGCTCTCATTGGGATGTTAATGAATGCAGCATCATTAACACCAAATGGCTGCAGAGTTAAACACACAATCTTTGAACCCAGCCAAGCAAGTTAATGGTTGCATCAAACAACGAGGTCAACCCTTCCACTGCCCCAGTTATTAAAATGGGAATTCTTGTTGTTATAGGATGGCATTAAAAGGAATTTACTGGCGCTTTTATGTTTTACATTCACTCGTGCAGTGCTACAGTTATTCAAAGTATTTGGCACGCCGGGTTTACAGCCACAAAGGGCGTTTTGTTTCTGCTGGAGTGAAGGACAAGACAGACAAGGACAGATAAAAATAAAAGGAAGAAAAGGAGACAGAAGATGACAGAGCAATGCAACTGCAGTGCCACATCCAAGGCAGCACCACACTCAAAATCGGAGTGGAAAAACTTCTTAAAACAAAGGCAAGTGCCACAGACCACGCTAAGCAGAAGGGCTTCACTGCCAAGGGTAATCCCAGCACTTTTCCATGAGTTTGTGCTGCATGCCAAGCATAACAATCAGGAACAAGCCGGAGAGACATTTTCAGGCAGCCCCCTGTGCTGCCTCTGTCCTCACCTACCACACCACGTTTCACTGAGATTCTGCAAAAAACTGCATTTTCATCTCTTCTTTTAGAGCTGATCCGGCTAGCGGCAGGATAAAATATCACCAAAGCAATGTCACGCTCCGGGCTGGGAGCTGCATCCAACGTAAACTCAATCATCATTAAAGGAAAGGAATAAATTCCTTTTTCCCCCTTCCCGTTTTGGCCTTTTTTCCAGGCAGCACTCCTCTTCTTGTGCAAGTCCCTGTCCTGAGCTGGATTTATACTTCCTGCAATAAAACAGCTCCCGGGAGAGGCACCGATGGAGCTCCTCAAACCCAGACTGATCAGTGCAGACAGCCACCAATTAACCAAGGCTTTAATGGACTCCTCCATCCCATTCTCACTGGGGACTGGTAGCAGCCCAGCCTTCCTCCTCCACCACCTGCTAGGGAAAAGGCAGATCCCACAGAAGGAAGGAAAACAGGGGAAAAAAGGAAACTCCAAACCCCACTGGGCAGCCCTGACAGCCTCACTCTCCTTACAACAACACAGAACAGAATAATTCAAGTGAAAAAGATTCCTGGGCTTTCCACAGCAACAACAATTTTGGGAGCAACGCTGCGAGAGGAGGAGGTGGCAGCAGGGGTGGAAGAAGCCCCATATTGTGTGATACCCTACAAACTTCCTGCCAAATCCACCTAGGAAATCAGATTTTTCTGCAAGAAGCCCAACAGGATCCAATATGTGTTTTAGTTAACAAGTCTTACAGAAGAAGCCAAATCTTGTGCTATACTTGGTGCTTTTGGGCACCATCTGCATTGCAGGGTTTCTTCTGTGCCCTTACAAAAAATAATGGGGTTTTGTAGGGTTTTTTTCAGTACAAGGAAAGAATTGCACGGCCCCCTTGATTTAAACAGCATTCTCTATGAAACACCCTGAAAATACCTGTTATTTTAAAAAAATCTCTGGCCGCAAAGTGAAAAATCTGAACGTGTTCTGTTTTAACTCCACCATAAATTCCACCAGGATCTGTCCAAAATTACCGCAAAGAGCCAGGGACAGCAGGTGCACCTCAAAAATGCTCCAGGGGAAGGATGGAGCTGGGGGAGCAAGCTGCACGTCCCTTGTCTGGGTGGATAAAGGTCTAACCCAACTCTGAATATCTCTGCCATGGTAACAGGAATGGTTTAGGGAACGGAGCTGGGACAAACAGCCTGAATTTTGGGATGAAAAATGGTTCTCTCCTGAGAATGCTGAGCAGCAAGTTGTGACAGAGTGTCCCCAAGCCTCCCCACTCCATGCCCTCCACCAGCACCTAAGAAAATCTAAAAGAAATCTATGCATTGGTTAATTAAAATAAATAAATCTGTGCCCTTTCTTCACTGGATGAAAAGCCAGGGGAAAAAACTGCGAGGCAAAGGAAAGGCACCCAGCCCAGGGACTGCAGCACTGGGAGCTGTGTGACACCAGCCCAGCAGGATGTTTGCATAACTAAAGCACCCACGGGAGGCACAAAAACATTCTCCCCTCAAAAAAAAGAAAAAAAAAAAAAAAAAGGGAAAAAAAAAAAAAAAAAAAAAAAAGGAAAACAAAAAAACGGGGGAAAAAAAGGAAAAAAAAAAAAAGCCAGGCTGGCTGTAAATGAGAGCACTCAGGCACTCAGGTCACTGCAGTAAATCACAGCCCTTAATTTCATGTGAAAGGAGGGAATGTTAGACGACCACAGGACCCTCAAAGAGGCCTTTGTTAGGAGGGAGCCCGGTGCATAAATACATTTCAGAAGCCTGGAGAAAGGAGGCTTAGAAAGGAAAATGCCTCTGGATTTTTTGGCCTTATTTTATCACCTTTCAGAGGATAAAGAAGCTTGAAAATCAAGAAGAGCTACAAGTGACAATTAACCTATTAGCACACACGAGGAACCATTTCATCTGCACCATTTCAGCAGCAAAGAGCTCCTCCAAAGGGCTCTGCTGCACCTTTGAAGCCACAAGAACTTGGGAGGAGCAGAAAAAAAGCAGGAATCAGGAATTATCCTGTCCTTATCATTCCTGCAGATCCCACCATCACCAGTGACATGGATCAACAGCCAAAATACATCATCCCGCCTGATTAATGAGCAGTCAAAGGCTCCATCCTGCACCTCTGGAGCATCTTCTCCTGCTGGTTATTGTCTCCTCTCATCCCCAGATATTTTATAGTGGATTTTACAGCACTGCAGATCCTGCCTTGGTGAAACTACAGTGGAAATTTCCATGGGAATGTCAGTGGTAAATTGGGGAATTCCACCCAAAATCCTCACCAGTGACTCCTGCATCTCCTGAACGCTTCATCCTGAGCTTCCCATCACTTCACTGACAGCTCCCTGCAAGGTCAGATGTGAGAAGGAGCTGATCCAAGCTGGAATTTCCCCAAGATCAGTGCCCTGCTCTCCAAGGAACCACTGAAATAGCCCTGAGAAAAGCTTTTGGAGCACAACAATCCCAAAGCCTGGGGCTTTAGGCAGGAGCTGAGAGAAATTATTTCAAACCCCACTGCCAAATGACACATCAGGAACAGGCATTAAAATAAAAGCTGGACATTTACAGCCAATTAATGGATGAAATTGAGGGGAGAAACAATCTCCTGCAGAAGGAGGATGCTGCAAGCGCTGTCAATAATTCTGCCCAAACCAGCAATGTGCTGTCTCCCCTGCATGACTCCAACGTGGATTTGCATCTGAAATTCCGTGTTTTTTCCCTAAAAATGTGTGGGGATGGGAACATTTCTAAGCAGAAATGAACTGCCCTGTTCCCTGACACGACAGGCTGAGCCTATAATTAAAGAGCTTGGGGATGGATGCAGCACCTTTCCCAAACTGAATCCCAGATTAATCACAGCCTCCCGGGAGCATCCTGCACTGTGGTGTGGGACAAACGGGATGGTTCTCAGCACATGGTGTGACTGGGCATTACATCAGCTGGGAATAAAGTGGCTGAGCTTGCATTCCATGGACTCTCTGTGCTTCTTCCCATGCTGCAAATGTGTGGAACCCATAATGGATCAAATCCTCCCCAAATTCAGCGCCAGGAAGTCCTGGGCCTGTGTAATATGTGGGAATAAGCACAATAAACCCTTGGAAAGGGCAAGGACTAGACCCAAGCATTGCCTTACTGACTTAGCTAAACACAGCGGACAAACCATTAAACAAAACTGGAGCCTCAAAACTAATAAACACCTGCCCTCAATCCACGAAAACAAGGGAGAAATCTCCATGTAAATAGCAGCCAGCTCCTGCAAACAAGAACTGGCACCATTCCAGAGCCAAAACTGGGCTTTCAGCACAAAGCAAAATTTGGAACTCAGCTGAGGAGAGGCCTGGACCAAGTTTGTTATCACGCAATTAAAGCACCGCTATTTTATTGTGCAGCAAATGCAAAACTCCTGCTCCTTGCAGGATGAATGGGTGGATGGACAGGAACAGGGAACAGAAATGAGGAGCAGGCAGGCAGGAGGAAACACAAGTCCATAGGGAATGGATTATACATGGTTTAAACGGCCTAATCCACTTTGCTTTCAACAGGTCCCACATAAACAAGGCTCCAATGCATGTTAAATAAAAGCCCCATGAAATTTTAATGAAAAGCAATATGCAGTTACAGAAACTAATCTGCTAAATGGAATCATTTCATAAGTGGCAAATTCTGCTAGGCAAGAGGAGTCATGAAATAACCTTATCTAATAACCAGTATCTGAGAACAGCGTGAAGATTGGGTTTAGGGGAACGCAGCATGGAACAGGATGTTTTTCCAGCCTGAATTACTGAAGTTATGAAGCCGTTCTGAACTCTGCCCCTGACATTCTGCTTTACCTCGAGCAAAACACTGACCATCCTTGTGTTCCTCCTGTGATGCTTCAGCCTGACTTGTTATTTTAATATTTCCTTTAGGTTGGTGACAAGTCCAATAGGGCACCAGTCCTGCCAGGCACTGGAGATTACTGCCATCCAAATCATCGCAATTATGAACAGGAACAGGAGCCATACCCCAGTGCCACGAGGAATCCTGTCCCCAGCTCCAAGCACGTCCCCATCCACTGCCATCCCCTTGATTGTGGAGATGAACACAGAGAAGCGAAGCCTCGCTGCGTTTCTGACAGCTCATCAATGGAAATCAGATTTCCCTGCATCACAGTCACCAGGCATTCATAAATCCCTATTTTAAGGCCTGTGGGCCAGCACTATTAAACCCAAACAGATGCAAGAATAGATTTTGCCACAAGGTAAAACAGGATTAGGAAAAAACCCCTCAGTCTTTCTTTTCAGGGCTCAGCTCCTTCCTATGGCTCGATCCAGTCTCGGTGCAAAGCAGCAGCACACAAACAGCATTTGTTGTCTGCAGAGCTTCCTTCCACACACATTTCGCTCCTTACCCCTTGAAAAGGAATAAAAACCCCACAAACTGCTTTTCAAGGCAGCTGAGCTTTGGTTTGCTCTGATAAAGGGACGTGAGGCTGTGGATAAGGACATGGAAATGGTGTAAAACAGATTATCAGGGACCTGTGGCACGGGCTAACCCCAGCTGGCAGCTCAGCCCCACGCAGCCACTCGCTCATTTGGGTTTATCAAACACCATCTATGGACAGGCAGCTGATGTGATAATCTCTGTGTGCCTTATCAACTTTGGGCAGTAGACAGCAGAGTACTGAGCAGCAGCCCACCTTGTGCACAGCTAAAAGTACTGATGGGAACCTCATCAATTAACGAATCAATCAGCTCCCCGAGCGAGCCCTGCCAGCACCAAAACAGCCCATTTTTCCTGTTTTCACTGAATGGATCCAGCCCTCACAGCCTCTGAATTGTCCATTTTCCCCGGGTATAATGAGAATTATGCACTACAAAATACACATTAAGTTCAGACCCTCTCTGGCTTTCTTTAATCACCTCATGCAGTTCAATCAATAATAAAATATATCAAAGCAAGTTCAGATGCTGCTTATTGAAAATGATCACGTGTTCTACAAAAATACTTGGCTACAAATACCAAGAGTCTTCCCCCAAAGGAAATGAGAGGTTTGCTTCATAGTTAGAGACACTTTGGTATTTATCCTGAAATCTGTCTTCACAAGGAAGGGGAAGACACCTCGCTCCCTGCCTCAACATCCACCCATAAATTGAAATGCCACCACAAAACCCATTCACATATGCAAGCAAGCCAAGCAGAAATATTACAGGGATGAGAGAGAGATGAGGGGGAAAAAATAGAAAAGATAAATTAGATTAGTCTTTTGTTCACTGTGTCACATCAGATTCTCTTGAAACAACTTGAAAAATGAATGTGTCAGGAAATTGGGGCTGCTTATCAACTCTGCAAACTGAAACACCAAAGCAACCAGACAAACTGTGTATTTCCCCCCTCTAATGTGCAAGATAATTGCCATAAATCATATGTTTCATTCCTTAATTATTTTGAAAAGGGAACAGATGATAAAGAATGAAACACCAGGAAAAAATGAGCTGCAATAAAAATGAAGAGGGAAGGGAAACCGCTGTGCAGAAGTGATCCTACAGGGGCACTGCTGATGGAATTGGATTCTCTGATCACCGATTCAAAATCAATGCACCTTCCCCAAGCTCACCTGTCCTACCACAAACATTTTCTGCCTGGGTGTGGAGCTGTTAAAACCTAAAGCAGCTTTGGGCTGCTTTTAGGCCATTTTTTATAATTCTTTGCCTTCAAAGGTAAATTGTATCATACAGCTGTGTTTGTTTTCCAGTGAGCCACATGCAAGAATTCATTTCAAAAAGCAGATTTCTCACAGAGAAATGTCACAGTCAAGGCATCCAACACAGCCATTGACTCTCAAAATACATTTCCAAGTGTTTTTTACAACACCAAAGCACTGAATATACATTCTATTATTTAAAAATGTTATTCAGCTCTTGGGAGCAACCAAAAAAAAAAAAGGAGAGGCAATATGATTTATAAGCCAGGAAGAGGAAAACAAGGAAAATTCAAACTGAAATATGTTTTGGGACAAGAATTGATACAATTTATTTATTTTCTATATTGTCTCTGTAGGGAAATTCTGCCCGTGAATAGGTCTCTTGTTCATTCTGGGGCATCACAAGGCACAAAGCGCGGCCAAATCCTGCACCGAGCTCTGGGAGCTTCCACTGGAGACGGACACACGGAAATGGGGTTTGTCTCTGTGTGACCCTGCCACCTTCATTAGAGTCAGAGCCACTAATTGCCATCCATGAGCTCCACCCCCACGAGCACTCACAGTGCTCCTTTCCAAGCAGATGTGCAAAGAATCCACACCATTTTGTTCAGCGAGGATTATGAACAGGAGGAACTCCAGGCAGGCTTGGTATGAGTGACCTGAGAATTCCAGCTCCTCCAGAAACAGCCCAACCTGCACTTCCCAAAGCCTGAGCCTGGCAGGGAATGACAGTGACACCACCATCAATGGCATCACCCCTTCAGTCTCTCTGCCTGTGACACGCTGAATTAACAATAAAATCTCGTTACAGGAGAAAGAAATACCTTTGGCAGGATGCTAAATTAGGTTAAGAGCAAAGAAACCAACTGGAAATTCAAGTGGCGTGGTAAGAAAGATGCTTTAAATACAGCACAACCCCTGTGAATCTTCCACACAGCCACACAGGGCACTATTTATAGCAATTAAAAATCAATCAGAAACCCAAACACTGGAATTATTGCCCTGAGAACAGGCACATTCTGTTCCCTGCACAGAGTCCTGCCTCCTTTCAGAGCTCAGTGCTCGTTTTGTTTGCACAATTATCATTTTAAACCACAATTTGCACGTTTGTCCCTGGCAGACTTGGGACATCCAAGGAAGCTCGGCGGCCTCCCCTCACCTTGGGAGAAGGGAATTCCTTCCAGGACCGTGCTGTCCCAGCTCCTTCCCTTAAAGGCTGCATACAGAACAGGGAAAACTGTTCCCAGTGCCACCAGCCTGTCTGATGGCTCAGAAATGGGTCTTTATCAGGGGAAAAAATGGGGAAAATCAGCTGTTTCTCCAATTACAGGAATCCTGGAAGCCAACTGTGATCCCAGAATGCTGCAGCGGTCCTTCCCAAACCCCCAGGGGTACTGGGAGGGGTATCCTCATTCCCAGGGACTCACCAGCCTCCCCATTCCATTCAGATATTCCAGTTCCTGTCAGTTATTTCAGGGTGCATTCCCAACCCCCTCAACCACAGCGCTTCAAAAGAAGATTTATAAGGACAAGCTGTCCCACTCATGGAAAATTCTAGCAACACCACGCTGTTGGGGAAAAAAATAATAAATAAAATCCCAGCACCGCCAAAAACCTCCCCACAATCAAGGATTCACAGGGATTTAAGCTGCTCACATCCAGTGGGAACAGCCTTGTGTGCCCGGTTTGGAGAAGTCTTAAACCAAGGACATTGAGTCAGGATTGTCTGCAGGAGATGATAATTTAAATTAACTTAAAAAAAAAAAAAATAGAAATCAAGCAGCTGCTGCCAAGGGAAGTCTTGGCTCCAAGGTTTTCTGGAAGTGCTCTGTGGGCAGGCAGTGAAAGGCTCCTATAGAGCAGCGCTGGCATCCCATTATTTCCGGTTCTCCTCTCCTTTGGCTGCATGGGATGGTTTTCCTTGCACAAGGAACCCCAGTTCTGTAAAAGGGCATCTGTGCTGAGCAGGGTTTTAATGTTCATTTTACATCATCCGTGCACATTTTCAAAAAAATTACACTTTTTAGTAAAGCTTCTGGGTTGCAAGTCAGGCAGGAATTTGGTCATGGAGTTCAGGTTCCCCAGGGAGAAGGTTTTTTACTGGGGTGCTGTGGCTTCCCAGAGGACCCACTGAAATCTAGATCCCGTAAAACAAACATTTTGTCCAATTTTGGCCAGTTTAAGGCGTAATCACATCTCCAGAGAGTTCTCCAGAAGCACCTGAAGGCGAAGAACTCAATACAGAGATGGCAATAACTTCTATTGCAACAGAGAATAAAACACGACAGAGAAAATGTTATAAAAAGGGTTAACACGGTTACAAAAGGTGTTAACAGCTGTGTCCAACAGGATAGCCAAGGACAGAGAGAGACAATGGATTTAATGCACATTTTATTCAGCATCAGTCTGTGCAGGTGGATGCTCTAAGGTGCAGCCCAGGGTGATGCTTTTACAACGATAAACTCAGACGTGCTCTGCAAGATGCTCCCAGCTGGAATTTTGTCTTCAAGGGCAGAAAATCCAGCATGGGTTGAAGTGCCTCTGCTGGAATATCGCATTTGATCAGCCAAGACAACACACCTGGAGCCAGCAGCAGCTCTGGGTGCGGGACAGAGCCCCTGGGTGCGGGACAGAGCCCCTGGGTGCGGGACAGAGCCCCTGGGTGCCAGATCTCAGCAGGGACAGAGGGTGAGATGTGACAAACCCAGGGGACTGCTCTGTACCCCACTGCAGCAGCACAGGCAGGGCCAGCAGAGCATTCCCCACCTCTAGGAACTGTTCCCACTGAAAATTGGGACAGCAGCAGTGCAGGATGCTCAGCACCTCCCAGCACCAGCTCCTGGAACACTCCCTGGGGATGCTCAGGAAAGCTCATTTCGGACTGAACCTGCATTGAGATATTTGGATTTTTTGATCTCTTCACTGCTAAATAAAGGACTGCTCTCGTGAGCACATCGGTCACGTACACAGACACGTCTCCTGCAGAAAATTATCACTCCCAGACTTTGTGTCTTCCACACTGAGACCACCCAGTGAGGCTTGCAAGTGTTTTTTTATAAAAACAGTTACTCATTGTTCATCATTTTCCCCTGACTAATGCTTCTCACATCACCTTCTGCACCTTAATAATGCTCAGTTTGTTGAGTTCCAACACATCAGCACCAGCCAGGTCTGTTCTCCTCAGAGCTGTCACTGTTGGATTGATTTCATTCCTTTACCCAGGCCAGTCCAAGTGACGCTCCAGCAAATAAAATCATCCTGAAGGCAACTCAAGTTAAACCAAAATACTCAGGCAAGCACACAACATGCACAGAAGCACTAAAAAACATTTCTGACACTGTGCAGCATTAAAATTTCCTTTAAACAACTGGATTAGCTGCTGGATTTGGATGGATTGGATGCTGAGCACAGCTAATAATACCTTACATGGGGCAGAGCAGCCAAAGCTGATCTCTGATTGTCATGTCCATTATTCCCCCGGATCCGGACACTCACTGACACATCCATGAGGTGAGAGCAGAATAGGAACAACTTCCAGGCTGCTCTTCCCCAAGGGTTTCAAAAATATGTGAATGAAATCATTCAGAGCTCATAATAAATGTATTGTGCCCTCTAGGAAAAGAATAATATTAATAAATAAACCAATCAAGGCTGTGGCAAGACAGAAGGGTTAAGGGTGAGTTAGAGGAGCCCCAGTAGCCCCCACACGGGACCAGCTGAGATCCACCTGCTCCTGTTTCAGGTTTAAGCACAATTCCACTTTGAGATACCTCAAATAATCCCAGGTGCCAAGGCAGGAACAGCCAAACCCACGACCTTGAACCAAACCAGACCCTCACATCTGGGGACAGATGTGCCTGGTGAATCCACACACAATGCATGCAGTGAGAGGAAAAAACGATTTGGTGCCTAAGTCAGTACGGTCAGGGAATCCAAACTGCAGGTGGAATCTGTCTGTGACAGAAAAAGATAAAAATCAAAGCTTGCTAATTGAATATTTGAAGGAAAAGATTAAAATGTTCTGTTATAAATTTTTCTTTACAGAAAGCAGAGCTGTAGGCACAGTTCTGCCTTCAACCCTGCAGCTGCACAGATAAAAATACCCACAGTAACCCAAGATAATTTCAACTCTGGAGTAGCATCTACGTAATTCATGTCCAATCAACTCCTTGCTAAAATCAGCCCTGACTCATGAATGACGGGGGATTTCAATTTTAAGAAACATTTTCTTCTCCTGTGAGAAAAACACAAAGTGTTGTTTGCTCATCCTTGTTCAAAAGGATTCAAACATCACATAATGAAGTGGAAGCTTTAGATCACCAATACACAAATAATTAAATATGTATTTGGATGATTTTTTCCCCCCTTTTTTGTATCTACTGAAGAAAAAGCCAAACCCAAAGGACAATTCCCACAGAAGCCAAACATTCTGCCCGAGCAGAGAACTCCAAACAGCACAAGCCAGCAATTGTCTGTGCAGGGAACAATGGATCTTTCTACTGGGTGAGCTCATTAAAAAATGCACTCTGGAGGCCTGGCTGGCACTCAGAGCTCACATGCAAGGTGATTTTTGTTATCAGCCAGCACCTCCTGGGACATCCTCACCCCTCGCTTCATCACAACACAGATAATGAGCTGCAATTACAGCAAGACACAATTGAAAATAAATAAATAAATACATAAACAGGTTCATGGCAGGGTGAATACAGTGAGTGACCTGCAGGTTTTGGTCAGAATATTTGAGTAAAATCATCTTCTGTGAGAAGTTGTTGAATTTACTAAAGCCCCACACCAGACACTCTTCTTTTCCTGGCCATTACACCAATGTTTTGCATCACTTGAATTCTCCTTTTAATCACCTGCTCTATTTCCCCCACTCTCCCTCAAATTGCTGCAAACTGGGAAAAACAAAACCCGCAAAGTTTGGTAACAGATGGCACTAGAAATGTGGGATCTCCTACATGCCTGGAAGCAGGAATTCAGTCACTTCTGTCATTTAGTGAACGGCAACAAAAACCCTCAGAGAAGGTGACTCACTGGGATCCTGACACAGAATTATGGGGAAAAATATAAATAAGAATGCATCTCTAAGCTTCAATTAATCACAGTTTTGGGGTGGATGAGGCAAATAATCACAGCTTTTAGGAGAAAAGAAAAAGAAACATCTTTTAGTGTTATTTTACACCCAGCCTTAACCCAAAACACTGGGATGGGCTTCTGTCACCCCATGATCCCATCCCATCCCTCCCAATTCCTTCCTCCTGCTTATAAACACATGGATCCACCACCTCTGCTTTTCTTGCTGTTTTTAAAGCACCTCACTTTGCAAAATTTGGATTTCC
Organism: Oriolus oriolus; assembly: GCA_013400235.1. NCBI lineage: Eukaryota > Metazoa > Chordata > Aves > Passeriformes > Corvidae > Oriolus > Oriolus oriolus. Next base: position 1,349,198 of record VXBT01000669.1, read on the forward strand.
TGCATAGAGACACCTCCTTCGCTGCACAAATCAGGAGGGAATTACCCAAACTTTCTGGGTGTCCATTTCATAAAATACCCCAGGAAAACGTGGGCATATTCTCAAAAAAAAACCAGACAGAAAGAGATAAATTTTATCTGTGCACAACAACTTTTCCTGCAATCTCTCAGCTCTCTCCACCTATGCCAGAAGTTCTCTCCCCCTTAATTACACTTTGCTCTGAATTAAGCTGGATTTTCCCCTCCTCAATGAGGACAATTTTCCCCTTCATCCTCATTTATTTGCCAGCATTAAAATTCTGCTGCTTTCCAAGTGCATCCCTGCTAAAATCCTGACATTCCAGTGATGGCATTTGTGAGCAATTTCCTGCCAGAGATTTACATCTCGTGTTCCCCCTCACGTCTTCCCCACTGCCATACCCCCGAAACAAAGGGAACGGCAAGGAGAAGCGGTTTGGAGCTGGAACAGTGATCCCATTGTCCTCCCAAGACATCAAAGTCCACGATGCAGCTGCTCCTAATGGGCACCAGAACAAGGAACACGGGGGCTCACGCCTGGCTTTGATTAATTGGCAAAGGCACCACGATTTAGAACAGGATTTTCTGATTCTGCAGCAGGAACCTGTCACGGATCGGGCAGGGCTCAGGCAGAACCCGCTCCTTCTCATGGGGAATGACTGCACTGGCATCTCCCTTCCTCTGCCTCTTCCAGCCAACACAGGAACAAATGTAGGGATGAAATTCAAAGATAATGGGACCTGCTATGACGAGAAACAAAGGCAGAGCTACAGAGATTAAAATTAACACTCAGACAGCGAAAATATACTATAAATGAGACTGATAGATACAAGTGGTTGATATAAAAAATGGGAATGCATCGATGTGATTTTCCTACTTATCTATAGCCAACGTTAATCCTATGGTTTTTTTTTTTAGTTAGAAGGAAAACCGAATAAACACTCACTGGAGTTGTAACCAAAGCTGTAAATGGAAATTTCCCAGTCAAGCACATTTCTGATGGGATTCCCCAGGCCCAGGAATCAGGAGATCCTCGGTGCCATCTCCCCCATGGCTACATGACCTTGTGAGCACGTATTCACCCCTCAGGGGTGAATAAATTACATTATTTAATGTAATCTGTATATTTACTGTAATCCTGGACATGGAGTGCTCCCATCGCCTCACACAGCAGCTCCAGCCCAAGGTCCCTGCCAGCAGCCTGGGCCAGGTGCCCCCAGGGAATTCAGGGGATTTAGGTTAAGCACCCATCTGTGATTCCACACCCTACACTGCCTTCTCCAGGCTTTTTATTTTGCAGGGGAAGAAGCTCCAGTCACGAACACTCACTGCTGTTTCTGTACTATCTGTGTGTTTTAGGAACCTCTGCAGTGTCTGGTCACAGCCTGGAGACCACAGGGCACACACCCAGAGGGCATTTAATTGCCAAAAGCAGCAAAATCCTAATTCCCAAGGGCTCTTATCTGCACTCCAGTCCCGGCAAACCTAGAGCCCCTTTCTTATCTTCGCAGAGTGGGAACACCCTGGTTTGAAACTCACTAAAGGCAAAACATCCCCACCAAAACAAAGAAACAAGTTAATTAATTGCCCTCTTGAATAAAGCTACAAACAAACCCAAATTACAACACAAACGTGTCACTGTTGCAAAGGGCACGTTCACTGGGCCATTTATTCACCCGCTCAGCTTTTAAATTAGATGTTTTTAGCCTTAGCATCTCCTCTTTCTTCACCAGATCATTATATCCAGTAGAGAGGTTTTTTCTGCATCAAAAAATGCAAACTGTAGGATGAGACTCAAGCAGAACTCGCAGAGCTCATGGTACTTCTCAGCCATTATTTTATTCCCATTTTTTCGATCCATTTACCATGTTCAGGGTGGACAGTTTGGGGACTTTTTATCTATCTCAGCAGCAGGAGTGGGAACACCACACAAGTTCCCTTCCAACAAGGAATGACTTCACTGTTGTTTTCCTAAGCATGCAAAAAAAAACCAAGGGGGGAAGGCCATATGCAAAGCCTGCTCCCAGAATCCTTTCCCTTGCAAATTCACAAGCAGAGTGTTTTCCATCTGTTTGCAAAGAATGTCAGATAATAAATTACTATTCCACCTTCTGTGCTGGAAAACAGAACAGAAAACAGTGCCTGGAGTCCCCACCCACCCTGTCCCCCCTGCCCAGCTCCGTCAGCAGCTCTGATTGATTCTCCACCAGCACAAATCCAACAGCCCCGGCCACGCTCCAGTAAACCCCCCCTTTTTGGGCCAATTTACAATCAGATCCGTGAGGTGTCCAAGGGACAGCAGGCACCCGTCCCCATCCGCCCCTGGGGACAGCCAGGCTGCTCCAAGCACTGCACATGATAAATTTATTAATAATCCATTTCTCCAGGAATATCAAAACTTCAATAGGCAGCAAACAAGAGACAAACGTTCTGAAAAAGAAGGGAAAAAAATGGCAGTCGGAAAAAGTCAGGAAATAATTGAATTAGGAATTATTAATATATAAATTCCCAGAATTAAATGGAATATATATAAATCATGGAGTTAGGAAACAGGGGCATTAGGAATTGATTCAAAGCCAGAACACATCACCTAATAGTTCCTCACCAAGGGTTAAGTTCATAAATTTGTGTAAAAATTAATGGTGTCAAAAGGAAAAAAACCCAAGAGATTTAGAAAAAAAGCAACCCTGTCAATGTCACAGGAAGGAGTGCCACAGACTGCAGTGAGCTGTGCCTGAGAAACATCACTAATTACGTACTGGAGGCCAAACTAACAATGGAATCCACAGGAGAGGGGAGAAGGGAAAAACGACGAGAAACCCTGAAGCAGACAGAGAATATCAGCACATCAATCACGGTTCTGTGGTGCTTAAAACACGAATGGCTGAAGGCAGAACTCCAACTCCACAAAACTGGATTTCAGGTCCCTCCCTGCATCGCTGCAGTGCCTTGGCTGCTGAATCCCTGCAAACGTCTCCACGCAGATTTTGGAGAGGGGGAACACAAATTCCCCAGGGAAACGCACAGAGCTGCAGAAATCCCACACGCAGCCCCGAAAAGTGCAGCTGAAGGAACCATCAACATCTACAATATGCTGAATTCTGGGATTCACTGCTGTATTTCGTATTTATTTGAGGCTCCTGAAAGGCTTCATCCCTCCAACCACAGGCCAGGCAGAAAACAGCTACTTCCAATGGCAAAAGGGAGGCTGACTTCCTTGGAAAACCATGTACTTCCCAATCCCTTGAAAGGAAGACAAGGAAAGAGGCAGGCTTTACTTTCTGGAGGGAAGGAGAGCTGCACGCTCTCTGTAGGAGCAGCTTCTCTCGTGAGGCACCAGATTAAAACACCCACGAGTGCTGAAGTCAAGCGAGGCCAAACTGCAGCACTGCTCAGCTCCCCCTCGGCTGGAAGGGAAAGGAGATTAGAGGAGGAAAACAAGGTAGAACCAAGCCTTATTCCAAGTCTATCCCCATGGAGCATCCTCAATCCCGAGTACAACATCTCCTGGTCCATGTGAGATTTGTGATGCCTTCAAGGGCAATTGGTGGCACAGGGAATGCAGGGAAAAGGCAGAAGAGATGGAATTACAGATTCCTGGGATAACTCTCGGCTCTTCCCCCCTGATCAGCAGGACACAGAGGGCCCTTGGGAGAATTTGGGTACCAAACTTACCAGAAGAATTCTCATGGCCGTTTCTGCCCCTGGAGCTGGGATAAAACACGCCCAGGGCACATCCAGTGCCCTCCAGCACCCCCACATGGAAATCACTTTGGTGTTAACCAGAACTAGCACTGTGTGATTGCAACCCACCAGGAATACTCTTTTCTTATCAGAAAAGTAAGAATTTATCTTTTTGCTGGATTCTGTGATAGTCTGAGACACAATTACGGCAAACCCAGCTGCCTGCACCAACACTGGCCCAGCCTCTTCCTTCAACAACAGAGGATGTTCACACAGAGAGGATAACAAAAACCAGGTATTTATTTAGAGATCTCTTCCCAGTGCTAAATATTTAAAAGATATGCTCATGATTGGCCTACCCCATCCAAAACTCCACTCCAAAAGCACGAGGTCACAAAGGAAACTGTACATGCACCCACCAGACAAACAGATAACTACTGAGCATCCTCATCACCTCCTTTATGGCTCCTCTTCAGAAAACAAAAATCTCCCACTGCATTTGATGTTTTTTTATCAACAGCACAATAAATCAGTGCCATCTAGTGGAGTCCAAAATGTTAACCTGGACCACAGCTTCCAAATCTTACCTGTCTTGAATTTACAACCTCATAAAGAACCTTCCCTGCAGCGCAGGCAGCTGATCCATCAAATACATGAGTTTAACAGTGCACTTCACTCCCCCTCACCTTCCAGACACCTACAGCACCAACTCCTGGAGCCCAAAATACACCCCAGCATCAGCAGAAACTCACCTTTAGAGCTCCTGAACGTGCAGCCAGCAGCTCTGCACTTACATGAAATATGGGCCAAAAATCAACAGAGATGTTCAGTATAAAGGGAAAAAATCCTGCATTGATTTATAGCGATTGTTCCAGCGGTTTAGGAACTAATAATGCATGAGGATGTTTAACAGTGGTACCATCACATTTCATTAAAAACACCCCAATTAGCACTGTGGGAAATTCTGTATTTCTCTGTTTCAGCCCCTCTACAAGGGCACCGAGATGATTTAACTGCTCTAGGAAAGTAAAATTTGTCTGAACAAAAAACCAGGAACTCACACCACAAGTTCAGTCAAAGTCCCCTCCTTTGTGGTAGTGAAATTCCAGGCTTTTAGACAAGCACAAAACGTGATTAGTTCCCTTTCCATTGTTAAAACACCATTTCTGAGTTTATGGGATTATAAGGAGCGCATCTCAAGCCCTAATGCAGTGCTCACACACCATTATTAACAAAAACCCCAAAAATATGAGCTATGAGTGAATTAATTTGCAACAGAATTGACCAAGATGTGGTCCAGGTGCTGCAAGATCCCACCCCAAAGCGACAAAGGGAGATTAATTCCTGTTAAGGCTTCCAGGGAGAGAATGACACATCCTGTCTGTAACAAAAATCACCTTTTCCTTCCCAAATGCTGCTTCTGTGGGCTCCCACTTAGCAACACCCATGAACTTCACAATTCAATGCTGCTGCTCCAGTGAAGAATCCTGGTTCCCCTTCACAATGCTCCCACTTAGCTCCAGCGTGGGACTCTTTCTAAATTGCCATCAAACATGGAAATGCAGATACTCCGAAAGGCTTCTGGATCTGATGCAATGCCAGGCAGGGATATTTTTAGTTCTAATCCATTTAAAGTGCTAAATTCCAAGGGAATCAGCAGCATTGCTTTCACTCACCACTCCAGCTAAATTCCTCTGGTCTCACTGCTCTGCAATCTTCAAGGAAAAGGAGATAAGAGAAACATTCACCTGATAAGAAAATACCTTTATCTTTTGTTTCTTTAATGCTTGGAGGTACTTCTGCATGTGCCACTAAATAATAAATCACACACAATGAATCTTCTGGACACAGAGGACACTGCAGGAATACATCAATAATGCAGGGCCTGAACGCACAAAATGAGTGAGTGTGGGATTTGCTATTTTTATCTCGAGGCTGCTTTGGATGGACCAATTTAGGTTGATGGAAAACAACTCCTGGGAATACACAGAAGCTTTGGAATAGGACACTGATCACTGTCCAGACCTGCCAGAGCGACTGCAGCTACAAACTAGAGCCTGAAATTCAGGGCTGAACACAACAAAAATGGCCTACAATGGGTTTGTGGTTTCATTTAAACCTAGAGCCAGTCTCAAAAAACAAGAATTCTTCATATAAAAATAGTTTATTTTACCCAAAATAATGGGGATTTAACTGGCACATTCAGCCTTTTCTTTGGGGATTAACGAGTAACTAAAACAGAGACAGGTTATTAGACACTTAAGCACACCTATTAAAAAGCAAAAAAAAAGCTTTAATTTATTGGTATTAGATAGCAGTAACAGAGATTGTCCTGAAGGACAGCCTTTAGAGTTCCCTCGTCTCCCACAGGTTATTATTTTCACATTAAAATGATGCAAACCCCACAAGCTTGTGTATAAAACACTTATTTCTACTATTGTTTTGTAAGCAAACACCAGCGACTGCCATTGATAAAAGCAGAAATATCTGAAGTGTGTTTGCCCAGAACACAGAAAAATCCAAGGCAAACACACTCCAGGGACTGCTCCAACACCTTCTGCTCCAAGTGCACCTTTTTACCTTGAATATTCAATGGCTCCTCAGAAAAATAATGGAAAAAGCTACTCTAGAAAATGTGTAATTTAACAGAGAGCCCAGTTCAAAGGGTTTGAAGTGCAGGTTTTCTCCTGGAAGAGAGCCTGAGTGAAAAAAAACCCCAGGACTGGGTTTGTTCAACGCTTTGCCGACGATGCTGAGATTTGGTGGTTGCAGGCAAAGGAGATTTTTGTTCTTACAACAGAACCTAAGTGTGAAACAGCACAAATGTTGACAGATTGGTTTAAATCCTCCCAGTGCTCCCCTTCAGCAGAGCTGAGAGCATCCAGCAAGGAAAAGAGCACTGTTTTTATGAATGTTTTCATGAATTTGCTGTGTTTTCCCTACCCACCCACAGCAAGTCACTAATGAGCAGCAGGTCACATTAATTGCAGTGTGAGCAGCAAGGCAGGGCCTGGGTGGGAAAAAAAAACCCATTTCCTCTTTCAATGAAATCCCTGCTTTTTCAGCAGGTGTAAGAAAGATCAGCACGAGTAATTAATTTCAAAATAAATGGCCATTCTGCAGATTTCCATTGATCTTTACTCAAGTAGCCACTTGGAATTTTCCCAGGGCCAGGTGATCCCTCAGTACCTGTGAGCAGCTGAGACAAATTCCTGCCTGGATATTCCCTGGGATTGGATAAAAGCAGGATTTATACCTCGTCATGCCTGATACTGTGCAAAAACAAACTGCACACCAGCACGACCACGAAAAACACACTTCCTTTTTGCCAGGAATAAAAGCATCCTACCAACAGAAATACCCATTTCTAAAGAAAACTAACTTTGATTCCATTAAACAGAAATATTTCACAGTATTTCTTGCTCTGGAGCTAATATTCCTGCTAGTCTGAAGTGCGAAATTAAAACCACCAACAATCACTGCAGCACTACGTTATTTTTGTCCACGAAGCACAAACTACTCCAAGTTTGCTTGTATTTCATGCAATATTCATTTTACAGAGAAATGGAGAAAAATTAGAGAGCAAAACGGCCAAAGCTCATCCCCAAATAAAATAAGAAGGCAAAGCCAGAAGTGAATCAATATGAAATCAAATCTCTGATGCTGTAGCTCTTCTTACAGGCAGTGAGTTCTCTGCAGCAAAAAAAGCTGTTCCAGACTGCCTACAACAAATACATTTACACATTTTATTCCCTTCATGTATCCCAGCTTCCCTCCTTCGTTCCCAACAAACCCCAGGCACCAGGGAGAGCGGAATAAACGCTGAGTGCCTTCCAGTTGCATCCCAGAGATCATGAAGAGATTAAACTGCAGGAGGATTTAGGGAGTGTGCAGTAATTCCGTGTGTCTGCTCCCAGCCCTAAAAGCACGTTCCACTCCTGGGGATTATCTGCTGCAACACAACTGAAACACGCTTCCAGCTCTCTGTTATTTCGATTCCTGCAGGCTCACAATAATTCAATAAATTCCTTGGCCGAGCAGCTGTTGATTGTGTTTTGCTAAAATGCCATGCACGAGTGTCTGATGAGTTTCTCTCACTACTGACACAGCGAAAAATGCAAAATTAAGTCCACAAATATTATAATTAGCCAATAACGAGTGGGCATTTCGCTCACTAGATCCTGAGCTGCACAGAATCTGTTAAACACATTAACAAATTTAAAAGAAAGTTTAAAAATGGTTATTTTAAGGCTTTCAGAGCACACCCAGGTGGCATTAAGTGCTTTATCATAACAGTGCCACAGCTTGCACACAATTAATATTAACAAATAAAAACAACATGAAGGCAGCTGTCATTAAAGGGAAATATAAGCATTGGCTGTATTTAGTATTTGCTGCTACGCTTAACCTCGAAATACTGCAAGTACAATGAGCTTTATATGAAATTATGAGGGAAATCAATGGGAACTGTCTGGCAGGGATGGTTTGGGGGTTTCTTTCTGACTGCAGTGACACAGGCAAAGCTCTGCAACCTCATGAAAATCCACCCATAAACCCAACAATTCTCACTAAAATACAGCAAAATTAACATTTAGCAGAAGAATGCTCTCCTCGTCTTGTTGCCTTAGCAGCATCACCAAATTACACAAAAATTCCTCATGTTAGCTACAAAAAAAACCCTCTGAAAATACCATTTTGAACACAGAGAGCAACAATAAACACACAAAAGAGCTCCACTCTAGTGATTCGTTTCCACAAAGACCTTCCCAAGTTAAACCCAACCTCAGCCCAGCCTGAACATCATCACTCAAGGCTGTTCTGGCTTTTTTAGCTCCTTGGATACCTGTTTGGAAACTGCTGCTTTACATAACCTCACTCCTGAAATTCACACGAGGAGGGAACTCTCTGCCAGTTTTTAGCAGAACAAAATAATCAAGTGTAAGAAAATACACCCAAGGAGCTGATAAAGCAAGGAAAAGCAGAAGGAGAGAGACACCAGGGACTTCAGCAAACAGCTCAGTAATATTGATTAAACACAAACACAGGATAACATCTTTGGATTTGGGGAGCACAGTGATATCGGTTGTCTGAAATGCAGTTTTTCCTTCCAACAAAAGGTTTTCTTCAGCAGAACCAGTGTCACTACAGGGATGGATCAGTTTTCACCTGTCCTCACAACACGAGCTGTTGGTTACTCACAACCACAATTTGCAGCCCAATTCTCCTACTCCTTGTGCCAAAATACAATTCCCACTATGCTGTACTACTATTTATGTGTGTAAATATATAATTTCATCTGTACATCTTCTCCTTCGGAATACCAACCCATCACCCACCGAAACACCTCTACCGCCCACTAAAGTCCATGTTTCAATGTCTGCGGGTTTTTGAGACTTGTACAAAGAAAAGAATCCAAAATCTCCCCTTTTCTGGATTTTTCCTACAGACACAGCTCATTAACACCTCACCTCACACTGCCCCAGAGCAGCAGCTGAAGTTACATAAAACCACATCACCAGAGGAACACTGCGGCCTGGGAGATCCTGTTATTCCCAAACTCGCACAACCTGAAATTTCCCCAACCTTTACCCCGTCCCCGTGCTTCCCAAGGGGATCAAGGCCTGGAGCGCGGCCTGCTGTGATCCCAAAAAGCAAAACCACGCAACAATCGGCCAATATTTTATTTCAAACCCCAACTGCCTGACAAGCCACAGATATGTGTAGGTTTCATTGTGAGCATTTGGCATCGCAGCGCTCGGAGCCCACAAGGACCCGAGCGGGGCTCTCCTTCCCCAAACACTGCCCGGATTCTGCTGCTCTCAGCCCTGCCACTTGAATGGAATAAAAACCCTTTTGAGCACAACAATCCCAATCCCCCTCCTCCCTTCGGGCACACTCTGGGACTCCTCAGTGCCCGCACAATGCAAATAAGGCCGAGCTCCTTTGAAAGGGTGATTAATATGCAAAGACAGGCTGCTCTTTAGCGGGCTCTGAAGAACCACCGCCGAGCATCCCCGAACCCCGAGGTCCCCTCAATTACCGCCCGTGTTTATTTTAAACATCAGATTATGCAATAATGCCACACGTTAAAAGCCCAATTTGCCAATATTGTGCAAACACCACCCGAACCGGCTGCTCCTCCTTTGTGGCGCGGTGAAACGCAGCCTCCGATATTCCACGTATGAAGGCGCTGGGGAAAAAAATGGGATTTGAATTTCTGAATGCTTAACGCACATCGATCTTCATGGTAAACAGAACTGCACTTGGAACTCACTGCAAAGAACTGCACTTTTTAAATAAACCTTTAGGGGTTTTTTCATAAAACAAGAACATTTACAATCCTACAGTTTGATTTCAGGGGCAATTAACTAAATTCTGCAGGAATATATTGCTGCTCCTGTGACAATTTAAGAATTTTTTTATAGAATTGCTTTTGGGACAAGAGATATTAAACATCTGGAAAAGCCCATTCAAATTTGGAGGCAACAATTTTCTGTTTCCATTGTCTAAAATTTTTATCCCTTTATTTCATCATTTATCACCTGCTCAACTCCACAGCTCAGCCAGGTCTCTCCTCTGGAAAGGACCTTGGATTTCAAGCACTGATTCAGACCAAACTCTGCCCAAAATGTAGCCTGAATATGTTACCTCACAAATTTCTTCCTCTAACCCTCTATTTCACACATTTTTTACACAGATTTGCACACTCTCATTCATGTCTTTGGAATTATACTTCAAGTTAATCAATGTGGAAAATTATAATTAACCATAAACCCGTAACAAATAATTAACATTCTTGTTTATCTTAAAGATTCAAGGGTGATAAATACGATGAATATAAACAAAGAAGAAAAAGTAATTTAAATATTCAAGTAAGCTTCTATTATAACTATTTTTATAAGAGGAGAGGTAGGAAAATCACAGAATAATTGAGGCTGGAAGGGACATCTTGAGATTATCCAGTCCAGGAGGGGAAGGCAGCTGCAGGAGGACACCAGGGATCTGGTCAGGTGTGTTCTGAAGGCTCCATGGATGGAGAATCCACAATCTCTCCACTCAACCTGTTCCAGGATTCATCCAACAGCAAAAAAAAAAAAAAAA